>RJWJ010016172.1:0-34912 GCA_004363605.1 Indri indri
AACTCTACCCTGGCTTATTTCAATGCAACAGTTGCTAATTATACTTCATTTAAAAGTGAAAATGCAGAAAAAATGCTATATCAGACAGGATAGTGGATAATAGGCACAAATTAGGACTCTCCCAAGCAAAATGGAACATAGAGACAGCCCCACTGATAAAGAACCCAAAGCTCTGCTCACCAATGTTCTAGGATCTGGCCATAAACTCTTGACACTTTTCAAAATATCTTCCAATAGTGTTTGTATAATGCGACACCCGATTGAATAAATTCTCCATGCCAGACTGAGCTCTTTTTTACTATTTTTTAGGTAAAAGAAGGTAAAGTAATATTTAATGGGAGTAGAAACTTATGTAAGAATTATCAAATAAAACTTTGCATATTAGATTTGAAAATTATTAGTTTTCTTTTTAAAGCAGGTAGGAAGTTAAGTTTCTTTGTGCTTATCCCCATGCTTTCTGAGGTAGTGTTGTCATAAACAATGCCTTCTACTTAGAATAGCTGAAATAAAAATAGTAACAGTACCAAATGCCAGTGAGAATGTGGAGAAACTGGATTGCTGGTACAACTGCTCTGGAAAATATTTTGGCAGTTTCTTTTTTTTTTTGAGACAGAGTCTCACTGTGTTGCCCGGGCTAGAGTGCCGTGGCGTCATCCTAGCTCACAGCAACCTCAGACTCTTGGGCTCAAGCAATCCTTCTGCCTCAGCCTCCCAAGTAGCTGAGACTACAGGCATGCGCCACCATGCCCAGCTAATTTTTGTTTTTTTCTATATATTTTTAGTTGTCCGATTAATTTCTTTCTATTTTTGGTAGAGACGGGGTCTCGCTCTTGCTCAGACTGGTTTCGAACTCCTGAGCTCAAACAATCCACCCTCCTCAGCCTCCCAGAGTGCTAGGATTACAGGCGTGAGCCACCTCGCCCGGCCTTTGGCAGTTTCTTATCAAACTAAACATACATTTACTATACAACCCAGCAATTGCACTCATGGGCATTTATCCCAGAGTTTGTTTTGTTACGTGCACACAAAAACATCTGAATGTTCATACAAGCTTTATTTATAATAGCCAAAAATTAGAAACGACCCCAATATCCTTCAATGGGTAAATGCCTAAACAAACTAGTAGATCCCTACCATGGAATACCGTTCATCAATAAAAAGTAACAAGCTATTAATACACACAATAACTTGGATGATCTCAAAGACATTATGCTAAGTTTAAAAAGCCAATCACGAAAATTCACATATGTGATTTCATTTCTATGACATTCTCAAATGGACAAAATTGTAGATATGTATAATAGAATATACTGATGGTTGCCAGGGGTTAGGGACGGGGTGTCTGCAACTATAAAGAGGTAGCATAAAGGAATTCCTTGATGGTGATGAAACAATTCTGTATCTTGATTGTGGTGGTGGTTATGTGAATCTACACACGTGAAAAAATTGCAAACAAGTGTGTGTAAAAGTTGATGAAATCTGAATGAGGTCTGTGGGTTGTACTGACGTCCATTTCCTGGTTTGATATTGTACTGAAGTTATGTAAGATGATGATTGGGGGAAACTGAGTGAAGGGTACACGAGACTCTCTCTACTATTTTTTGCAACTTACCATGAGTTTATAATTATTTCCAAATAAAATGTTAGAATAAACAAAATTCCCTTTGTTCCTTATATATTGTATCTTGTATCATGATTTGTGCTTGTCTAGAGAGAAAAAGTCGTGATCAAATGATTTCAAATTTCAATTATCTTTCTTCTTTTTTTTCTTACCTGCATGTCCTATTTGTTCTGCAGTGAGTGCTGGCCCTTACCTAAGAAAGAAGCGCATCGGTGGAACTGCATACTCCAGATTCATTACTGTCAGTTCAATCGAAATTACATGTATTAGCACTCAGATTAGATTGTTTACATAATAACAATTACTGTAAGAGGGAAGGAAGGCAAGCATGGAAATGTGCCTGTGCAGTTGACACCCATGAATAATGGAGAAGCACACACCATGCTCGGTACACAGGATGAGCCTTTTATCCTGGCATCTGTGAAGACACCAAGGAGTGGCACAAACTATTATTGGCAGTTGGGCAAGCAGTAGTGAACATAGAGCTCGTGGAACTCCGTGTTGGACGATCTCATGCAAGTGAGGCCCGGCAAAGAATCTGATCTCCATTCTTCCCTTGTAACAAGCTGAATTTGACCTTTATAAGTAAAGTAATGATTTACTCCAAAACACCCTCAAATCTCTTGAAACTTTCACAGCTCTGCTGTGAAGCATATGGAATTTATTTCCCTTCTTTAGACAAGAATTTGGCTTTCCTTTTCTTTATGGTACCTATGCCTAGTGGGGCTCAGCATATCACAGACCTCATCATTTCTTCATAATAGAAAACTACCTTCCTCCCTGAAGGCTTAACAACTCCTTAGGCACATTGGTGGCTCCCGAGACCTGAGAGAGACTTCTCATCTAGGGTTCTCCCACGTTTGAAGGTTATTAGTCCTTTTTTGGCCAGATTCCAGGTATGTGCCCTAGCTGTTGGCTTTCCAGGCTCTAGCTGACTCTCTCGCCATGTGCTCCAAATTCTGTCTAGTACCTTTTGAGCATTCCTTCCTTCACTCCGTAAACAATCATTCAGCACCTACTAGGGGTCAGGCATTGCACATGGCACTAGGAAAGCTGCTGCCCTTGATCACTCTCTGGTGGCCACTATCTCTGCTACTGCTCCTTCCCTCCCTCAGTCAACCTGGACATTAGTAGTCCAACCTTTATTTTCTCATTATTATAATAAAACATTTAATCAGTTGTAATGGAGAAGCAGCACATTTTGAGAAAAGAATTTCAGATTTTAGGATAATTTTTGGTGGCTCTTTGGGATGTTTTTATGATTGAACAATTATTTCCTAGAAGCAGGACTCTGTGATCCTACCTATTTTTACTAAATAGGTCTTCTAGTTTCACTTCTAGTCTGTCGTCAGGTATCTTTCAGGTAGTCACCTCGCTGAGTCACATACTTGCATCTTCTGGTTCCAACCCTTGAATTTTATAGCGGTGCGAAACTGAGGCCATAGATATAGTAGGGACAGAGCTAGTCCCAAAACTCGTCTCACCCTTCTCATTGCAGTGCCCTTTCTCCCAGACCATCTTTTTTTATTCACACCACCTTTAGAGGCTGCAGGACACCCAAGTACCATGGACGAATTGTTAGGAGCAGGAGAATAGGACAGCTAGAAGTGATATTGCTTTGCAGCCTGCAGAGCTCCAAGGAATAATAGTAGCAAAATGTATTTGTTCAATCTATTCAACAATTATTAATATTTATTGAGTACTGTCCTAGTGCCAAGGACTGTTTTTTAGGTGCTTGGAATACAGAAATGAACAAAACAGCAAAAATCCTTGCCCCTGTGGAGGTCACATTCTAGTGACAGCAAAAGCAAATACAAAGCACTTACTACATCTCCAGCCCTGCTCTTAATACTCTGCACGCATTAACTCACTTAATTCTCACCACAACCTGGTGAGGTAGGTATGATCATTAGCGTCATTTTGCAGGTAAATAAACTGCAAAGGAATAAACTGTGAAGGAATAGGAAATAAAAATTAAGTAACTTGCTCAAAGTCATGGGGAGAGTAAATGACCAATCCAAGACCTAGCCCTGGCTATTTGGCCTCACATCCCTGTTCTTAACCACTTCGCTTGATTGCCTGATTCATGAGCGAGGTTAGAGCCATAGTTTTCTCTCTTTTTTTTCTGTAAGCATAAGAACCCTCCCTCTTTTTAAAAATGTACTTTTTACGTGGGGCACCAAAGAATAAAATATTAAAAGTGGACCTGTTCTGGATGAAGAGGTTTGGGATGGGACAGAGATTTCGGACTGTAGCCACTAGAGACGGCAGAAGGTGAATCAGCAGACGCCTGCTCCCAGACACCCTCTCGCTTCTCCTGCACAGTCCGCACCGCATTGCGCCCTGCAGTCTGCACACACGGAGCTGGGATGGAAGCATGGAAAACTAGAGGACAAAGGGCTAGGTCAGTGCTGGGGAAACAGGGCTGAGTTCCAGCAGAATGGCTCAGGACTTTTTCAAGCTACAGCCCCAGAATGTATGTTTGGGGGCAATCACCTATCCTTTGATAACTGATAACTGATGTGTTGCAGTGCTTTGTGCCTGGTGGGAGAGGGTCTTATGCAGGGAGGAGGGGGAGGTTAAAGGCATGTTGAAAACATGGGAATGCTTTGCTCCCTCCCATACTTCTTTCTCCTGCCTCCAGCCTTGACTGCGCTACTTAGAGCCACAGACAATGCCAGAAGGAGACCTCATAGCTCTCAGGCCCCCGGTGTGTGTCCATTTGAATATCCACTGAGGTCAAGGTCCCGCAGACTTCTAACAGCTTTTGGGGAAATTGCTGTCTAGTGGTGCCATTATTTCATTGTCTCCTAAAAGACAAGAATAAATACTCTTCTTTCTCCTCTTCCCAAAAAGTCCAAAGTGGCCAGATTCAAACAATGGGCCTCCGGAGTTGTTTTGGGAAGTCGTGGAGCAGAGCAGTTTGTGAAGTCATTTCACTAAACTTTCATCTTGCACCACTCTGGTTCCAAGCCCTCAGCAGTTGGCTGAAGGTTTTCTTTGGGATCACTCGTTCAAGGCCAGCATAGGGGTAGCTTTTCCCCAGCTACCCCCTCAGGTTCCTTTTCACTGGCCACTGCTTTGAATTGTTAATTTCCCCTCTGAAGGTGCATTTTTAACTTTCTTAGCAAGTCTGACACTGGCTGCTTTACAAAGAGCAGCGATTCCTGAATGCCAACCAGGTGCCAAGCCCTGTGCTAGTCATGGGAGACACAAAGGGGAAGACCCTTTTCCTGACCTCAAGGTGCAGGAGGCAAGCACATAGTTACACTGTGGTGTGATCATGCTGTCATCCTGTAATCGTCACAGGAACCGGGCAGTGGGAGTGGAGGGAAGGATACCTGAGTCTGCTCGGGAGAAACGGGGGAAGGCTTCCCAGGTGGGGCAACATAGACACAATGTGGGAAAGAAAGAGTCTATGGATATGTGGATTGGGTTGGAAGAAAACCCTTACCAAGGACTTCCTGGGCATTACGCTATATGTAAGGCACTGGGCTGTGTTACCAAAAGAGAGAGGCCTTGGTTTTCTATTCCTATTTTTCTACCCTCAGGGGAATAGAAAGTCTGTAGTTTAGAATTTGATCTTTGCTTCCTTTAAATTTCCCCCCCAAACCTCTTTGAGAATAAATGCTTTTTAAAATTTTTCTCTTTCTCCCCACCTCACTCCTAGGGACAAATCTAATGCTTTTCCCAGTTAGCACTAAATAATAGGAGCTGAATTGAATAATGAAAGGGTAAAATGGGAAATAAAAGTTAGAAAGTAGCAGGGTCAGATTGTGAAAAGCCTTTAATAGCAGGCTAAGAAATCTGGGCTTTACTTGGTAGCAAAAGTGAGAATTGGTTATGGACTAGAATTTAGGAGACAGGTGAGAGCTAGAGATATGGTTTAGGTCATCATCAGCTGATGATGAATTAGTTGAAAGCGGCTAAATGGTAGACTTCTCAGAGAAGAAAGAACTAGAAAAGAAATGGGAGCTACATACAGAGTCTTGAGGATGCCACAATTAGCAGAACCAGAAAAGCCTATCTTTACAAAACCTATCTAAAGCTTCGGCTTCCATATCTGTGGATGTTAATAGCACCACCTAGCTTGGCTGCTGCAAGGATTCACTCAAATAATGCAAGAAAGGTATTTAGCACACTAACCAGAGCAGAGCACTTAATAAATATTACTTTTAGTATTATTATTAGAAAAGAGTGATCCTCTTTTTTTGCATTGGGATAAGGTCAACTAATGTACATAAACTAATTGTTAATATATGCATCCACGATTTGTTGCTTGGTAACTATGATTTCTGAAGTGACAAACTCATTTCGGTGTATGCCTTTTAATTAAAATGGGTATTTCGGCATTTTAAAATTCATTTTTGAAGGAACCCCCTACTGAGCTGCGGCATCTCAGGCACAGCAGGGGTACACTACCATTTTTAACAAGCCAGCTAACAATTAACGTCATAATTTTATATTTATCCTGCTAATTACACCTAAGACAAACCCCAGTTTGTCCATGACTGTGCAAACAAACAAAGAAGCCTCAAACCAAGAGGCAAGTTACTTGCAAATTTGCATATTAATCACTGTTTACTGCCTTTGCCCCAGTGGCTGATTACTTCTAACAAAGAGCACAACACATACACTGGCTTGGATGGTCTGATTGAGGGGAGACAACCTGAAATGCAGCCCACCACTCTGAGCAGGAGAGAAGGCCACAGTGCTGACTAGAGGTGACACCACCAGAGGAAACAGTCCATGCCCCGAGCTCAAAAAGTCATTTTGTGAATGGTCATAAAGATTTCTGTGATGCATTTTAATAAAGAACAACAGGCAACAAAGATGGTCCTAGTGATTCTCACTCAAAGAAGACCATCTTTGTTTTAATGTACTTTGGAGCAATATTATTCTTGATATGTGCAATACAAAGTGAAAGATAATATGTTTTTTGCACTTCGAAGGGTTACTTGCATATTCAAATTAAACTGGTCACAGTGCCTTGGAACAGAAGAGTTTTTTTAAAAGTCATGAACTTAAGTTTCTTTCCTTAGTCCTAGCACCAGTCCCTTGGAGGACAGGGTGCTCTGGGAGAAGCCACCCAAAACTCAGTCCTTAGTTTCCTCCTAAAGGTGTTGTACTGACTGGGATGCTTGGGAAGTCTGCAGTGTATTGGAGAATTTTGACTTGTTTGTAATTGGAGGCAAAAATCACATTAGTCGATTTAAAGACACTAACTCTGAAAGAAATTCTTTGTACTCATAATTTGGAGAAAGCAAACACAGCCTCCTCTTGAGACAAAGTCCTGTCCAACAAAATCCTCAATGGAGGCAAGAGGAAAATCAATGGAAAAAATTTAATCCTAACATAAGCATACTACATTATGCATGATAATCTTCAGAATTTAAAAGCCACTTAAAGGCAATCATCTCAAAAAGCAGTGGCTGGTTTACAAGGTGACTTTTCAGCTTCCTGTAGTTGTATGAAAAATATTTAGGAAGTACTGGAGAGTAAAAACAGAACAAGTCCTCTGTCTCTGTTTTTAATCTTGGAAAATAAGGAACTGAATACTTTCACATATTGTCTCAATAGCCACTCCTTGGGAAATTTCATGGTAATATAATAGTAATAATAATAATAATGATAGCTAACAGTTGAGTGCTGACTTTGTGCCAGGCACTTGATACGCATGATCTCGTTTAATCCTCTTATTCAGAAAGTGATTTTTTTTTATCCCCAGGAAAAACAGTTGAGGATACTAAAGCTCAGAGAGACTAAGAAATTTGCCCAAGATCACAAAGGAATAAAGTGGCAGAGCTGGAACTTGAACCCAGGCTGTCTGACTGTAGGCCACTGCGCCATGCTATTTCTCATTTTAGGCATTAGGAAATCATGGTTTATTTTCCTAATGTTCCATAGCTTGTTGTAAAGTTGAGATTCTATTCCAGCTTTCTGGGCTTCAAAACTCATTCTCTTTATATCCTTCCAGCCTGCCTATCCTAATTAAAACTGAGCTTTAGATTTAAAATATCATAGTATCTTAGAGCAGAGGTCAGTGAACTCTGAACTGTGGGCCAAATCTGCCTGCTACCTGCTTTTGTAAATAAAGTTTTATTGGAACACAACCATACTCTCTTGTTTACTTGTTGTCAGTGGCTGCTTTTGTGCTACAATGACAGAGTAGTTGTGACAGAGACTATAGGGTACACAACCTTAAAATATTTACCATTTGGCAATTTACAGAAAAAATTTGTTGACTGTTGGCTTGGAGCAAGCATCTCCTTCCTTTTTCCTAACTAACTGGTGGTCTTGCTCTTCAGGAGTGGCATCTTTAAGCAAGGGGCTTGCTGTAGTGATATCTCGTCTAGCTAACTGCTTATTTTAAATCTGAGAGATTTGGGGCCAGGCAAGCACAGGGATAGAGGCTGTTCTCCCTATTATAGAAATACAGAAATAATTATTCCCTGCTGTAGCCCCAGCACCTTGAACATTGCCTGAGATATAATGAGCACTTGGTAGGTTATTGTTGAACGAATAGTCAAATATCTGCGTTAATCCATGAATTGTCTCTAGGCAGACAATTCCCTCAAATGGCTCCCCCACCTGCTCACCAGATTATGTGTCCTAAAACACCATTTTCATCTTGTCATTCCCCGGCTCTAGACCTGTTCTAACAGCTTGCCCTTCATGTCTTCTGGGATGGAGTTCAGATGGCTTTGCCTGGCAGTTATGGTCTTGTCCCCAGCCCCTTTCCTCTGACTGTTTCCTGGGTAGACACAGGAACTCATTTGCCTAAGCAACACTTTCTATTTTCTTAAGACTTAACTCCCTCCCGACCATTTGACCGCACGGGAGGGTCCGGTTTGATAGGTGGGCCAGATCACAGACCCCTCTGGAAGAGGGCCCACGAAGTGATCAAAACAATGCTTATGATATGCAAAAGAACCTGTAGGGGGGAGAGACTAGAGGATGGGAGGCCAATTAAGAGTCTATTTGAGGTGATAATTGTGTAGACTGGGCAATGAGAATGGAGAGGAAGGGACAAATTGGAGAGATATTTGAAAGGAAGCATCTTCAGGAATTTGATAAATTCATGACCTGAGGGATGAGGAAGAGGTAAAAGTTATAGAAAGAACAGAATTTTAGTGTAAGGACTAGTAGCATATTGTGTTATCATTGGTAAAAATAGATGCTTTGGAAAAAGAAGCAGGGGGTGAGAGAAAGTGAAGGGTATCTGGAAATAAGATAGGGATTATCCTGTGACACCTTGGTGGCCTATATGTAATAGGACATTGGCATTAGTGTCAATTTTGAGGTCAGGACTAGAGATTTTGATCTAACAAGGGTTGACAGACTGACTCATTTATTTACTCACTCAAGGAATCTGTACTTTCCCAGGTGGCCTGTCCTCAACCTTTGCTCTTGAATAGACTCTCTTTGAACTATTATAGATTCTGACCTTTTTGATTATTTTAGGTTGGCACAACAAATATTTATTTGAGCAAGCACAGTGTGCCAGGTACATTTCTAGGCCCTTCAGGTATATCAGTGAACAAAACAAGATCCCTGCCTTTGTGGAGCTTGCATCCTAGCAAGGGATACAGTAATAAGTAAATTATATAATGTAATAAGGCACCCTGGAAAAAAGGCAAGATGAGGCTGGGTGAGGTGGCTGGAGGTTGTGGAAGCCAAGCGAGGCTGCTGCAATTTTAAAGCTGATCCCAGACAACACCTAGAGCTTTTTTCTATGATCGGTGGTTTGTTAATTCATCTTCTGACCAAGGTGACAGAATAAGAAATTACGGGGCCCTGGCTACTGTGTGATATTTTAATAAAGATTCTTCTGTATGCCACATCTGGAGGCAATTTGAAAAAAAAGGGAAATTTCTCATGGTTCCCATTTCCTGAATGAGTAGCACCGAGGGCTCAAATGAAATTCAGATGAGAGAAATTCAGATGAGTTGAGGCTGATAATTCTCAGCAATTTAAATGTCTTTGCCTTTCCTAGAAGGGAGAGCTTTGTTTATAAACAGCTGGGTCAATAGGAAACGTAGCCTCGTTATTCACATTCTCCTGATAGGCTCCCAGTCAGAACGTGGGCAGAAGGCAAACACAGAAGACTGAAACACAATCACCTCGCTTTGGATTTTTGTTCTTCGTGATGACCAGGGGGAGGTAAAAGAGCTAATTTTATTCTTTTTTTTTTTGGAAGACAAATCTGACAGGATATGTTTTGGCAAAGATCAAAAATTGGGGCAATTACCTGGTGATGCATAAAAGCATAGACCATCTATATCTGCCTTTTTCCCTTCTTGGGTTATTAACAAATAAAGTTCTCTTTGGGTCACATGTTAAACTGCTCTCGGTTTTCTGTGTTTCTTCAGCAGAATCTGGTGTGTCCGAGGTCCACTTTAATTTCCACTGCCTTCCATTGCCAAGATGCTTATTTAGGGTCCACGGAGGAGGGAGGAGGGAGGAACGGGTAGGGTGACGTGGTTTGGGTAATGTCAGAAGACACAACTGGTACAGATATGAGAGTGGTATGCGCTGTAATTCTAAATTGGGTTTAGCTCTATTGAAAACAGAGAAACCTAATTCCTTGATGTGGAAATGAGCTAAAAGGGGAAGGGAAAGGTGTGCTTGTGAGCGAGGGGCTTTTATTCCCTGTTGCCTTTGCTAAGCCAGTGAAAACCCCCAGGTGCATGGTGCTGGGAGATGCATAAAGGACACCCGCTGCGCGGCAGAACCAGGTTTTCCTCCCTTTGTGTTGACTGAAGCAGCTGCTGCCACAGCAGCCAGCGGTTGGCAAGATTAAGATCCTGGCTTCCTGGTAAAACCCCGGGAAGAGCCCAGCATCAGTCAGAGCATATTTGGGTCTGCTGGATACATGTGCAGTAGGACAGCAGGGCTTAGGGTTTGAATGTTTTTAATGTAAATCTTTCTGTGCTCAGAAAGGTGGGCTCCCACACACCCATCTTTGGAAAGGACCTATTTTCAGTGAGAAGAATACTCACCAAAGTAATCTCCTTAGTGGAAATGGCATTTGTTTAATATTATGTTAGTAAATCCCATCCCTTTCCCCTACCCAATTCAACAAGCGTTTATTAAACTTCTCATAGGAGTTTAGGACTCTGTGAGGTGCTAAGAATTATCACAAAGAAGTCAACTTGAATTAATGACAAAACAAAATAAAACCATCGTTCAAGAATCTTCTTAGGAATTAATTCCATTACTGGAAACAATGAGAAAGTCTGAACCCCAAATTAGTGATACGTCCTGCCATTCCCCATCCTCACGTGCACACAGACACCCACAGATGTGTTCAGGTAAAAACAGCCAGGGCTTTTTGCACAGTGCCAGCCAGCCTTTCTGGGGCCTCCCCCATGGTGTTGCCTCATTGATGAGATGCTGATGGAGCTGCTTTGTGCTCCATAAGGGACCCATGGGTCATTCTCTGTTTCTTGTCAACTTCAGACAGGCTGAGCAGTATGAGTTTGTTTTAACTCTACTGACCCCCAAATGCCTTTTGTCTTTATCAGACTTTATTCTTATCTTTTCAGAAATGGAACTGTTTCTCTTTTTCCTGTTTCCTCACATTTGCCCGTAAGGCATAACACAGACTCACAAGAGACATTTCTGAAAGGGGAGCAGACAGGAAAAGCACCCAATTTTGGTTTGTTTCTAAATATCTATTTATAGAATTTTCCAAAGTCAGTCTTTCTGCTGTGTTGCACACAGGGGACTCTATCTCAATCTACCTTGAAAGGCAGTTAAATAAGCACATGTTGAGTACGTGCTTTGTACCGGGCCTTGTCCTGAGGGGGTTAAAGGTGAAGTAGGATTTGTCCCTGCCCTCAAAGAGTTTAAAATCTAACTGGACAGGAGAAGCAACTCTAATGAAGCCAGGAATTCACTCTGAGTTTTTGAAGTCATATTCTTGGCTTCCGTGTTTCTGTGTAAATGGCCGTTAGTTTTATGTAACATAATGCTAAATTGTTTAGCCTAAAGATGCCTCCTTGCATACTAAAGGTTTCTCCCTGTACAGTGAGCCATAATCTAACTGGGTGAGTAAACAAACTGTAACCTACTCCTGTGACAAGTAGCTGAGTCTCAGCCAATCACAGCAGCTGAGTCTTGGCCAACCACAGGTGGCCAGCCCTTCAAGCAGTGTTCAATTAAGGCAAAAGCCCTGTACCTCACTTCTGTTTTCTGTTTGTCACTTTCCTTTTTCTGTGCGTAAATGTTATCCGACCATGTGGCAGCCCTGAGAGTGGCTCTGAACCTATTCTCGTTGGGGATGGGGAGTGCCGCCGCCCAATTCTCAAATCATTCTTTGCTTAATTAAATGCTGTTAAATTTAATTTGTCCAAAGTTTTTCTTTTAACATTCATAAATTTAGTTGTTCATGAAAAAAGGCGTGAAGGCTTTTTGTTCATGAAAAAAGGCTAACCCAAATAAAGAAAACTCAATCTAGATTCTGGGGATGCTTAACTAATTTTCAAGCTAATTTGGCTTACCTGGGTCTTTTCCTAATAGTACTTTGTTCCAGACTCCGTGACTTTGAACATTAAGCATTTGCACAGTCCTGCCACTCACTTTGGAGAGGTAAAGCTGCATCGGGAATGGGTCAAGTTCTCAAGAGGAGCTCACTGTTAAGAGACCAGTGAGAACCAGGGCACCAGTAGCCTGGGTCCCATCCTGAGTAGCTGAGAAAAGCACTTCACTGCTTTTGCTTCAGGGTGTCTTTGTCTCCCCACACCAGGATATACTGTGAGGATTGTGGGAAAGCACTTCATGCTGTTTGGATGAAAGGAATATTATAGAAGGTCCATAAAAAGTTTTGGGATAAGGTCTAGGAAAAAATTGATAATGATGATAATAACATCTAGCATTTTTTGAGTACTTATTGTATGACTGGCACTAAACCGATGATGGAAATATGTCTTTAATCTGTAACTTAGTTTTATATCTGCTGGTCCCCAAATTGTCAACATATTTCTTTCTTTGTTTTTGTTTTGTTTTTTTTTTTGAGACAGTGTCTTGCTCTGTCACCCTGGCTGGAGTGCCGTGACATTGGCCTAGCTCCCTGCAACCTCAAACTCCTGGGCTCAAGTGATCCTCCTGTCTTAGCCTTCTGAGTAGCTGGGACCACAGGTGCTCACCCCATGGCCAGCTAATGTTTTGTTTCTATTTTTAGTTGCCCAGCTAGTATTTTTTTTTTATTTTTAGTAGCGACAGGGTCTTGTTCTTGCTCAAGCTGGTCTTGAACTCCTGACCTCAAGGGATTCCCCCCACCTTGGCCTCCCAAAGTGCTAGGATCACAGGTGAGAGCCACTGCACCCTGCCAACATATTCATTTCTAAATGGAGCCTGTTTATAATTTGTTTGTAATTGTTGATTTGGGTGACAGGTTCATGGGAGATTCATTATGCCATTTTCTCTACTTTTGTGTTTTGAAATTTCCATAATAAAAGGCTATGCAAAAAAGGAAGAGGCAGAATAAGCTTCATTGAGCTAAATAATACCTCAGATAAACTATAAAGGAGAAGAAATAAGAGAGGCAAAATTTTCCAGCATCTACTATGCACCAGACCCCTCACATTGGCTATCTGTAAATTAAGTGCAAGCCCATTTTACAAATGAGGCAGCTGCAGCTCAGAGGGGTTAAATGGCTTGTTTGGAGAGTTAAACCCTGGCCCAGCTTATGTTCTCCCCAACACACCACGCTGCTCTACTGGTCCATAAGGTTTCCAAGGGCAGGATCCCTGCATTTTATCTTGGCAGCACTGCAGTGCTCAGCTTTGTGTCCTCGAGTGTGTGGATCTGCTTATAGCTCAAAATCAAATAAAGGGTTTTAAAAACAATATGAACTATATGCCTTATGAATACATTCAAGGCAATTATGATGGCTAATGATAATTTTTACCTTATAGAAATGTCCTTAACTGTACATTCTATGTGGGTATGCGTGTGCATGCACACGTGTGTATAACATTTGGGACTTTGGGGATGATCAGTATTTATGTCCAGAGATGTAGCAACCTCCCTATAAGGTTAGGCATAAGTACCATTTTACGGATGAGAAAAACAAGGCTGAGAGATGTCAAAGTTGACAAAACCAGCGTATGGTGAGCATTATGGAGTGGCAGAGTGTGGTGCAGCTAGAATTCGAATCCAAACTAGCCCCATCCCCAAACCTCTACCTTTCTATCACATCAGTAAGTGCCATGTTATTATCAATATTAATAGAATCTGATGCTTTCTCCTATGAAAACAACTTCTTCTAAAGCCAAGAGTGGGACGTCCAAATTCCTCCATAGGACCAAACTGAACAGAAGGGAATTGTCCCATCTGTTGTCAAAACCATCCTCATGGACTTCAAAGAATCCCGGCTCCGGAGGGAGAGATCCCATGGCGGTGTGGTGGGGGGTGCTGAGGAAGGAGGAAATGAAGCAGCCTAGGCTTCCTATTAACATCAGTCCCTTCAGGTCTCTGGGGGCTGGAGCCTCATGCAACCACTGACTGTCATCCCAGCTGACTTCTCTTTGAATCTGAGACTCTTCACAACTCCCATCCTTCCCCTTAGCCCAAACATACCCAAGGCCCAATTTCTGTTTGAAGTGGACGTGCTACTCTTCACACGCTGCTGCTGCTGCGGGGGTGCCACGGGATTAGAGGAAGCGGCTCCTGGTGGGGCGGTGGGGCGAGGCTACCTAAGCCCCAGCCAGAGCTTTCGGCCTCTCACGGGGTGATAATGGCATTCTGGGCTTTTCCACAGGGATCCCTAGGCCCCAGAGGGCTCTTAATTAAAGTGGCTGCGTGGGTCTTGGAGGCAAACAAAGGCCAAGAACCCAGTGTGGGAGCTTGTTTTGAATGCTGGTTCAGTTTCTGCCTGGTCTCAGAGAGGCTAGGTTCATAGGCACTAAGGAAATTGAAGAACTGGACCAACTGTCTATATCCTAAAGCAAAAGGCCCTGCTTGCACGTTAATAATCTAGAGCCACAAAACATCACTTCATTGATAATTTCTTCACCCTAGCATAGAAATGATGAGAAAACCATATTGGAAATTGCTCATACTACCATGGGTTGAAGTGATGCTTTCTCTTTCTCCTTTCTGGGATTATTCTAAGGAAAAGGTAATAAGTAGATAAGTTAGGTATTAGTTATCTTAAAGTTTATTTACATGTACTAGTTACTACTTTTCAATGGAAGATATTTATATGAAAATGTTGAATTATTTTGCTATAGAGCAAGTATCTTCCTATAGAAATTTCAAATTTAGCTTTAAGGAGAATTAATATAAATAACAAATAAAGCCTTAGTCTACATAAGAACTGGCACTGTTGATCATGGTGTCCAAAAATTGTTAATGTGGCTAAATTAAGACACAGGTTACACTTCTATCATGGTATATATATTGCAGTGGTGACAATCAGACCTGTAACATTTTACTAAGAAAAAAAATAAATGAGATAATAAAAAGTAAAATATAAGATCTCCTTCCCTGGAAAACCGTAAGTATTATAAAGGTTACTAATACATTTTTGCGATTTCATTTGAGTATGACTTTAGATATAACCATAGAATATATCTGCTTTTAAAATATTAATATTTTGCAAATTATAGTAGTTTCACAGTTTGTAAACACACATACATATGTATGTAATTATTTAATTAGCACCAGTTTACCTCCTAGTCTCTGAGCTCCATGAAGGCAGGGACTATCTCTGATTTGTTCACCACTGTATCTCTAGTTGCTGGTATGAGGTAGGTACTTAATAAATACTTGTGTGTCTATGGCCATACCATCCTGAACATAACCGATCTCTTCTGGTCTCAGAAGCTAAGCAGGTCAGGCCTGGTTAATACTTGGATAGGAGACCACCAGGGAATACCAGGTTAAAAAAAAAAAATCTGTGAATGAATATTCAAAGAGGTGCAATGTAATGACGTTGGTATATATTTGTTTTTATCCTATAAGAATGCCTGCTTTTTTTTTACAATTTTTCTCTTATTAAAGATTCAGGTTATAAATTCAGATTTTGCTATTTTAAGAAAGCACTAATGTGTATCTACAAAGAAATGTAATTAAAATATTCTGTGTATTATTCAATAAGATATGCAATGGTTTCCCAGTTTGTGAGACTGCAAATTTTAAATAATTGGGGAAATGGTCCCAATAAAGCAGAGTGAGGACAAAATCCACCTAACACAATTTTTTAAAGAAGCCCCTTGGCTCTAAAACACTTTAAAATTTTTTCTGGGAATGAATTAGTCTTCATTGTTTTATGGTATTAGTACCAGGGTATGTAGTTCTAAGGAATTTGAACACTTGATACGCTGCACCTTCCATCTGTGAAGATGACCAGTAGAAATGGCAGAGCTAAGGCACTAACTAAAGTCTGAAGTTGGTGGACACATCCGTGATTAACCCTGTGGGGAATATAACTCACTCCTGGATACACTAGAATCTTTGGAACAGTGCTCCGTAGGAGGAAGCCTGAGTTTCCCCAAGAACTCACCACCAAACTTCACAGAATCACTCTGGGCTTCTTCAACAAAAGCCTGGTGACACGGAACCTCTTTAATAACACTAAAACACAGCTAAGCGATAATGTTTTCTTCCAGGAATAAGGATGTATTTGGTCGTGCACCAGTCAGAGAGGGTGGAAGGAGTTGTTTCATAGCTTTTCAAACAAGACCAGCATTGTCAGAAGTTTGCTGTTTCCCCTGGCATTCCCTTATTCCCCTCTGCCCTCAAAAGATTTTTAAAGTTTTCAGGGCCATCATGTTGCCCAATTTTGCTACCAACATGCCTTTTTCTTGATCTTTTGTTTCAATGTCTGCTTTCTTTTCCCCTGTGTGCTCACTGAAGCCTGATTGTGGGGTCAAGCTATAATTAGTTTATACATGAAGTTTAATTCACTATGGCTCTTTTGGCATTAGAGTCAAATGGGCTTTGATGTCTGGCTGGAGCTTTGATCCCAGACCCTCGAATGGTGGTCATCACCCCAACTCAAAGGATTGCCCTTTACTTTTTTCCTCCTCTTCGGAGACAGCTTTTCCCAATTACATCATTTGTGTTTGGCCATAAAAGCTGCAAAGCATCATTTTGTTGCTTTGCTCTATAGCAAAATGTGCAATTGATGTCCTTACTTTGCTTGGCTGCAATAGAACGTTCACTGCTGGTCAGGCATCTGTAGAATGCCTTTGGTTGGGGTGCTCTTAGGAGTTGTTCTGCCCAAGGGCAAAGCGTCAGACTATGCGATCTGAAGGATCTTTCCTGGCTCTGCCCAGGAAATATCCTTAAGCATAACCTACACAACTGTAAATATATTCAACCAGGACTCTTTTTCATGCTGGCAACTTTATCTTTCTCTCCAGATCCTCTGCATAGCAGATCCACTCCATCTATAGTGCCACAGTTTCGGAGTGCCAATTAGCAGTTTTTTTGAGAAGACAGAGACCACCAGAGAAGGCAAAAGAACAAACTAGAGATGAACAAACTAGAAAGGAGAAAATGAAGTAGCACTAGTGGGAGAAGAAGTACCAGCACTTGCTTTAAAAAGAAAAGAAAATAAAAATCAAAACAGTAGGGGGAAGTGAGATTCTGTTGCCAACAGAAGGGAGCAGTGGGTGATTACTTTCAACTGCTTCCCAAATACCTGCAACCGAAACAAAGAATCAAAGAGGAAAGAAAATCCAGGGAACTAGACTGGAAAGAAAGAAATTTGGCTGTTAGCTTAAAAGAGAATAGGAGCAACCTTGCCAGTTTCATTTAATCTGATGACATTGGGAGTTTTCCTGGAAAAACAATTACAGCGTTGAGCTCCTTGCTTCTAACTTTATTTGACAGCCCAAGTTTGTTTTAATTGGAGTGCGAATGAACAGCATTATTTATTAATGTGTAATGGATACTTTGGAAAGTGTAACCTTTTTTCCTATTCTTGACCATTTTATGGGAGGAACCATCTGAATACGTTACTTTTAATATTTAAACTTGCTGGGAACACTTTTTCATGGAGATGTGCAAGCTGTTATGGCAAATGGTTTGCTTTGGACTAATGAGCCAGCTCAGAGTGGCATTTGGTGGGGAAGGGGATTGGGAAGGTGGGGAGGTTTGGGAGACAGCGACTTGTCTGTCTGCCTTAACAAGATTTATTAGTAGTGTGTAAAAACATGCTTCAGCTTTTTTCCCTCCCTCAACTATATAAATATAGTTGTCAATGTGTGACATAACACAGGCCACAATAATAGACTCCACCCAGCCAGAAGAAATCTAATTCAGAACTGGAAAGCAAGAAACTTGCTTAGAAATGAGTAGAATGAAACAAAGACAGAGGACACGGGTGAGTGGCATTTGGCAGGCAGGATATGTCATTATTCTTTAGTGCCTTACTAAAATTAGGGAGGAAAATTAGTTCCTGTATTATCAAGTACTGTTTAGCACACAGCATGCATAAAGAATAGGTAACCTGAATAGAATTGATTTTGTATGCTTATGAGTACCTGAACCTAATTCAATTTTTAGATCTAATATACAATCTTGTTAATTATGAATCAAGGTTGTAGCTATAGTTCCTTCCACGTCTGTGGGAGGTAGCAATGGGAGCTCTTGCTTTTGTTTTTTTCTTTTTTCTTTTTGGTAAATATCAACTTAATTCTATTTGTAGTAGAGATTAAATGGGTACTAGTACGTTTAAAAGTTAGTTAAAAAGTATGTTAATGAAAAAACAATTTACAACCAATCTGTATTCTCTTGAGTCTCTCTCCAGCAATTATCAGGTAAATGTTTGCAAGGCTCTGTGCTGACTACAATGATCCTAACAGGGTATTAAAACAGTCCCTGCCTTCAGGTAGATTTCATAATGTAGTTGGAGAGAAGAGATACACATACATACATAGATGTGTGTGTGCACACCCAGATGAATAAAAAGACAAGTAGCATGTGATAAGAATCGGATATTCATATAGTTAAACGGAGTTCAAAGGAGGGAAGTGAGTGAATTGATCTTGGAAGGAAGGTTAGACCACACAGGAGGGGAGAAAAGAGGGAGACTTCCTAGCAGGGGTAAGCAGCTGGGCAAAGGTGTAAGAGTCTGAAATAATGATGTAGGATGCACTCCTTCACATAACACTTTGCCTGAACGTCAGCAAATTGTGACTTGCTGGATTCAATTTCCGAGGCTCTAGTTAAAATATATATGGCACTTTCCATAGAAAAGCCAGCTAGTAGCCTTTTCAGATCCCTATCCCACTGAAACTCCCTGTGACCAGTGTCCCAGAGATGACCATACCACAAATGGTACTCAAGGGGAAGACTTACTGTATAAATTTCTCTGGAGAAAAAAAAAAAAAAAGCTACAGCTCATATAACACTTATCACCTATGTGCTAACCACGATATAAACGCACCCCCAAATATATATTATATGCTGGCTATTATAATTCTTAGAGAGGTAGGTTCTGTTGGTTGCTCCATTTTACCGTTGGGGAAACAGAGGCACAAAGAGGAGAAGTAACTTGCCCACACAGCTATTCATGGGTAGGACTGGGATTCAAATTCAGACAGTCTGATTTCAGAGTCAGAGCTCTTGTGAATGCAGACTATTAATGACAATAAAACTCACACAAACCCCAAAGCGCGCAGGCGCACGCACGCAAACCCTGGGCTTGTAAAAGAATTGATGCAACCTCTTACTACACAGCGACATCCTCCTGCCTAATTTTAAATATCTTCCATAGTAAGACAGCCATTAAAAAAAATTAAAACAACAACAAAACTTAAACAGTTTTAGAACAACATTGCATCGTGCTTTGTATTGTTTGCCCTTACAAAGTGGAGTGAAAAAACCAAACCCACAGAAATTGTCTTTGAATGCACTCGCAGTACCTTGTTCGGGAAGGTGAAAGAAATCTAAACCGGCGCGAGTGCATGCGAAGAGTGGACGTGTGGGGAAAGGGTTAAGATTGTGTGCTGCAACTTGGTCGAGTTTCAGAAAGTTCTCTGGGGAGCCCAACTGCTGCGTCCCTTCGCGGACCCTGCCTGCAGGGCCAACTGTAACAGGATGCTGGGGCTCGAGGCGCTTGCCCCTAGCTTTGGGCCATGGGAAGGAGCCAATGAGGAACGAGGAAAAAATCGGGTGCAGTAAGCCCGAAAAGGGGGCGAGGAGGCCCGCGGGAAGAGCGGGGGAGGGGAGGGGAGGGGCGGGCGAGGAGGGGCCGGCGCTGAGCGCCGAGCGGCGCGCCTGACAGAAGAGGGGAAGACTGGGGGAGCGAGCCTCGGAGCAGAGGGGCCGGCGCGGGGAGGCGGGCGCCAGGCGGGGGTTCGCAGGGCCGCCGCGCGTGACGTAGCGCCGGGCAGGGCGTTATCAGCTGCGGGGCCGCGGCGAGGGACGCGCGGCGACAGCGGACGGCGCCGTCCGGGCCGGGACGCCTGTAGCCGGCGGCCGCGCGAGCGCTTCTGGCCGCCGCCCCCGCTTCGTGCCCAGCCGCGAGGAGCATGAGCCCGCGGCCGCAGCCCTAGCGCCCCGCTGCTCCGTCCCGGAGGCCCGGCTGCGGTGACGGGTGCTCGCTGCCGGATTGGGGGCCATGAAGCCGAGTCCGGCCGGGACGGCGAGGGAGCTGGAGCCGCAGGCGACGGCCCGGGGCGAGCAGCGCGCGGCGGAGCCCGAGGGGCGCTGGCGGGAGAAGGGCGAGGCGGACACGGAGCGGCAGCGCACCCGGGAGCGGCAGGAGGCCACGCTGGCCGGGCTGGCGGAGCTGGAGTACCTGCGCCAGCGCCAGGAGCTGCTGGTCCGGGGCGCCCTGCGCGGCGCCGGGGGTGCGGGGGCCTCCTTGCCCCGCGCCGGGGAGCTGCCGGGGGAGGCGGCGCAGCGCAGCCGCCTGGAGGAGAAGTTCTTGGAAGAGAATATCTTGCTGCTGCGAAAGCAATTGGTAGGTCGTGCCTGGAGGTGGGGGCACGGCTGTCCCTGCTGCGGGGCTGGAGGTCGGGCAGGTGGGCTGGGGTGGGCGCGACGTTACCTCTGGCTGGGGAGAGTCTCGCCGTTTTGGGACCCCTTCCCTCGCCCCTACTCTCCGACCCCCTGTGTGCCCGCGGCGCGTGGGCTGCCGACGCCCACGCGTTTCTGGCGTGTGCCCGCTTTGTGTCTGGTGAGGGGCTGGCGACCTCGCGCGGATTGCGGGCAGCGGGTGGCTGCTCTTCCCACCTCTGCATTCGGATTCTTGGAGTCGCTTGGTTCTAACCTTCAGTCTTTTTAGACGAGTACATGCCCTCTCCCCAGAGGTTTGCAAACCTCTACTTAAAATACTATTTCAGTTGGAGACCTTGGCTTCATTTCCTCCCGCCGAGAGGGGACAAAAGCCAAGGAGGGGGCTTGTGGCGTGGTTAACCGTCCAACGCTGAGTTTTACGATTACTCTGAAGCGCCGTAGGGGGCCGTGCCTCTCCCAGGGCTCTCCCCAGAATGCCAGCTTTCACCAGGCTGGTGCTTGATTTCAAATAGAAGCCCTTTGTATAAGGCAGCTAAACTAGATGCAAATGATGGAAATTTGGCTGGAGAACGTGCCTCCTCCTCTCATATTTTATACGTTCTGCCAGCTGTGATTGGTGGTGGAGGTGGGAAAAGAGGTAACCTGCTTTCAGGGAGCATTTATCGTAGTGGATTTCTGTCAGTGTCTCAGTCATTCTATGCAGTCTTCATTAATGAAGAGGAAAAAGAACTTTGGAGCTTAATGTATTGATGAACAGCTTTTGACCCCGCCTCAAAATAATGGCGGCAGCTTTGTTTCAGTGACCTCAAAATGTAGTTTTGGAAACAGCAAAGGTCCTTACCTGGCCATGTGATAGTATTTAAACTAGGCACATGCTAGATAATGGCCCTTTTACAATAAAGTGGTGATGCTATGTGGTTGTCATATGTTTTCTTGTATTATCTATTTTCAGATCATTTTTTTCTCTTTTTCTGTTTTTTAGAGCATCGAAGTGCTTTTACTTGATAGGTTCGTTTTTCCTGAAAAAAACTCATTCTAGCGAACAAGCATATGGTTTATGTCTCCAAGCTTTTTAAGTCAAAGGACAGACAGAGAAGTGTATATTCATATGCATCTGTTTTGTAAGGATGTCCGATGTGGTCTGTGTAATACCTCTGTTTTGGCATTTTCCTGTGTTTTTTTGTTAACAGACCAGATTTGTATGTAACATTGATTTGAGCCAATTCTCACTGGTTATGCCTGGTGATTTACATTTTATGCAGTGTCTTATGCAATAGCACCTTTTTGTCTTCACAAATTTCAAGATTGTGAGTGGCGGTTCCTATTGTCCACTTGAGGGGGAGCAAGGCAGAATGTCAGGAGAATTCCAGTCCAGTCAGTGTTTATGGTATTATTTTCATTTGTAGACTTGGCATTCATGATTTGAACCAGATGCCTTTTGAGCTCTTTTGCTTTTCCAGCAATAGGAAGCACTAGGTGGCGGTGTGAGTTAGCACAACCAATCTGTCACCTTTGGAAACCAGCTGAGTTCAAATCTTGATGGGCCTTCCCTTGAGGGTTTTGGATTCTGCCAGCTCGCATTATACTTGGCACTGGCTATTAGTATTAGTTTCTCACTTTCAAAGGCCCTAAGACTGATTAAACCCCACAAAGCAACTAATAGAAAACAAAACTCTGCAGGCCAAGACATTTGGCCAGAAAAATCTCACCTAAGTAAGCTTATAGTGTATTGTGGGAAATCTGTTACCCTGACTTCAAATTAAAGAATCTACTGTGAAGTATTGTTTTTTAAAAAACTGGCTGTATACCAGATGATTTAAATACTCAGTGCACTTTTCTTGTCCCTACCTATAAAAAGTCACAGTTGGTATATGTTAATTGAAATTAAAAACATATCTTGTTTTTATGAAGAAACTATATCACCACAAAATGTGAGACAGTAGAATTAAACATAGGACATAATCCTTGAATTCTTAAAGTTTTTCTTTATTTCAGGTCATCCAGTACAATTTTGGTTTTGGAAGGTTTAGTGAACTCTTCAGATGGGTAATTTGAATCCTTAGAGCAGACTTTCTGGTTCTTTGTCACCAAAGTGTAGTCATTTTTCCTTTCTCTGTTTGTTCTTAATCAGAATTGTTTGAGGAGAAGAGATGCTGGTTTGTTGAATCAGTTGCAAGAACTCGACAAGCAGATAAGTGACCTGAGACTGGATGTAGAAAAGACATCTGAAGAGCACCTGGAGACAGACAGCCGGCCTAGCTCAGGTGAGTGTTTGAGCACAAGGACAGAATTCTGCACTCATGAGTTATACCTTGGCCCCTGTGGTTAACATTCCCAGACTTGCAAATGGCAATGGAGTTTGTTTCCAGTGCAGAGAGAATTTTAAAAAGCAGTCTGCCATTCAGTTGCATGAGAGGGAAATAAAGTCAGATGACAAAATTTTTAATAATGAGATTGATGTGACTGGAGTCCCTGAGTTTAAAAATACAAGCTATTCAAATTTCTGGAAGAGTGGTCCTCCTTTGAAACTTGAGTAAGTCAGAACTGAGCTAGAAAATTAGTCACACTTCAACTTCTTGAGACCACTTCAAAAGTTTTTTTTTTTTCTTTTAAACCATTTGGCTCCTTAAATAGATCTGTTTTTCTCTTAAAGTTATTCCTTTTGAAATATTCATAATAAAGTTGAGGCCTTGACGATCTAAGTTTCTTTCCTTGCACATCTTTAAAGGTGGGGTCGAGGAAGAAGGTCAGTTTGAGGGTGAGGGTAACTTTGAAATGTACCCATGTGCCTTTTCCTAGGAATTATTTGAAATAAGACCATGAAATCAGAACACTAAAATCCAGTGAACCAAAATTGACCAAAAAACCCCCAAAAACCCAAAACCAAAACAACAAACCTCCGTTTCCTAGATGATCACCCCCTTTCCTTTTAAGCATGAATGTGTATTATTCATTGACATGATAATTCAAACAGTGTTTTTATTTGTAGGGTTTTATGAGCTGAGTGATGGGGCTTCAGGATCCCTTTCCAATTCCTCTAACTCGGTGTTCAGTGAGTGTTTATCCAGTTGTCATTCCAGCACCTGCTTTTGCAGCCCTTTGGAGGCAACCTTGACTCTCTCAGATGGTTGCCCCAAATCTGCAGGTAAGAATTTTTAGCATTGATAGAAATTTTTAATGGGAAGAGGTCAAGACCCTTAAAGGTTATCTAGCCCCAACATCTTTTACTGATGGAAAAACAAAAGTTCATCAATTTACTGTATTTAGTGTCGTACTTGCATCTAGAGACCATAGTTTCATCTAGGTGAATATCTATTAAGGTGAATATCTATTAATAGAACTATTCCAGTACTCTTTGGACGTTACTTGGCTTTATATTCTGATAGTAGCAAGATAGATAGTTTATTTTTAGGAATCCTGTCCCAATATTATAGGTCTTGAGCTCTGTTTCTAAGTCTTTGCTGTTAGTTTAACTTGTCTACATTTTCTTTTGAAAACCATTCTAGAACTGTTTTCTTCTTCCTTTAATCATTTAAAGCTAAAACTCACATTAAGTTAAATATGTCTGTCAGCCTGGCCAAGAACCGCTTGACATCTCAGGGAGCAGTGGCCCCCTCCGTATTACTCAGAATGCCCTGCGTGATAGCGACTCACTTTTCTTTTAGCAGGTGGGTGGGATGAGATCCTCATAGCTCATATGCTGTTATTCCTTGGGCTATCCTTGCAATGACCTCCAGACAGAATCATGTTATTGTTGGTGCTGGAAGAGTTCCTGCCTTTCCACTGTGTGTCACACACTGGACTAAATGCTCTGCATGCATGTATCTCCTTTAAATCCTCCCAACAATTCTGCAGAATGCAGGTGTTGTTACCTTCACTTTATGTATCCAAAAAATGAGGTCTAGTGAGGGTTGATAAGTTATTTAAGGTTCTATAGCTAGTGAGTAGCAGAGGCAGGATGCAAACTCAGGTCCAACTGCCAGGTCCATGTTTTTCTACCACTCCAAGGGAATTCAGAAATCGTTTTCAACCTTCTCATCTGAAAGAGGAGGAATTTTGGTTTATAAGCTGTTTGTAAGAGGCTCCCCATCTGCCAAATGACAGAGTTGTTGCTGGAACTCAGGACACTTTCTTTAGTCCTGATTCCTTGGAAAAGCAGAGAAAATATCGAGATTAGAGTTACTATAGGTGCTGGCGCAAGTCACTACGCTTCTGGTTTGTCTGTTCTCCACTTGAATATAAGGCTAAATTTTTGAGTTCAGGTAAGGCAAACATAGTACCCAAGCAGCTGAGGTGGCTAATTGGCTGGTGTTTGTGTATTTGTAGTGTGTGTTGTCAGCAGCAATCATGTGGAGAAGCACAGAACTGTGTATCTATAGTGTCTGGGCCTTAAGTTCATTGGTAATTGCTCCCCTTCACTCTGCAGATGTGGTTTCAGAGGGAAACTTTATGTTAAAGTCACTTTGGTACAGGTTTTCCTTGAAGACAGACCTCTATTCTCCCAAATGCCATGTCCTCACATAATTGAAACAGTTACATGGGGCCTTGGGGGCTGGGATATGTTTTGCTTAACTCTAAATAGGGAAAAGGGAAGACTGGTGAAGTGTATGTAAATGTGGCTTTAAGTAAGGCAAAAATGGGGCTTAGGGGTAGTGGGAGAGGAGGGATGGAGAAGGATGTTAACCAGGTTAGAACAAGCTGTTTATTGGGGGTTGAGTGGGTGGCAACATGGCATTTTTATTATAATCTTTTCTTTAGAAATGAATCATATCATCTCTGAGTCTACACTGTTTTTCCCCTGAGACTGCTGATTATCTTTGAAGTTCATGGAGCTTTCTCTTAAATTCAACCATGAACAGAATCTGGCACATAGTAGGTTTTCAATATTTGAATAAATAAATATAATTATAATGGAGGACAAATTAGTGATAAGCTCAACTTTAATTTTCTCTGATAACTGAAGGTCATTAGAAGGATTTGATATTTGTAATATTCACCAAGATAAGAGATCAAAATAATTTAATTAAGAAAGCAAGCTTGATTTCATTGTATTTTGGCATCTACATTTTTGAGATGTGGGAAACTTATCCATTAATACTACTACTCAGTCTTTTAAAATCTTATCAAGAATTCCTTATCCTGTTAAAAATACTTTCATTTTTTAGTGTCACTATTGAAAATATAAGGTGATTATTATTTAAATTTGATTAGTGTTTATTGAAACTTGATCAGATTCCTTGACCTTTCAATTGACAGTTATATTTGAATGGATGTCATTGGTAATTATGTTTAAAAGAAATACAAAATGAGGAGAAAGTCCACAGAAAGTATAGTTTAACCTAAGTATTTTAGGAAAACCAGGAATAGAACATAGAAGGAAGAGTGGCCTAGAGAAACAATGACTTAAAAAGCCTTTATTTTTTCCAGTTATAAATGTAGTACAGTTATTGCTGAAAATTTAGAAAATAGAAAATAAGGTAAACATAACTTGCTTTCTCATCACACTGAGATGCTATTATTAGAATTTTGGTGTGCTTCATCATAGATCTTTTTCTTTTTGCATACACATAAATCCTAATAAAATTATATTGTGGTATATCACGATTTTCACTAAACTTTAAAGTGGTTTTCCTATATTATTTAATAGTTTGAAGGCATTCTTAATGGTTGAATATTTTTCCTTTAGAGGATATATATCTTATAAAAAATTTTGGTTAAATATTTTTCCCTCATCTAGTAGTATGAAATGGAATGTTAAATGGTAGAGTAGCTAGTGGAATGTTTTTAAATCCTTTGGCATTCTCTCTCGGCCATGAGTTTGTCTTCAAAAAAATTGCCAAAGAGGTAGGGTGCAGTGGTTCATGCCTGTAATCCTAGCACTTTGGGAGGCCAAGGTACGAGGATTGCTTGAGGTCAGTTGGAAACCAGCCTGAGCGATAGCAAGACCCCCATCTCTACAAAAAATAATTAGCCAGGCATGTAGGTGTTTGCCTGTAGTTCCAGCTACTAGGGAGGTTGAGGCAGGAAGATCTCTTGAGCCCAGGGGTTCGAGGCTGCAGTGAGCCATGCCACTGCACTCTAGCCTGGGCAACAGAGTGAGACCCTGTCTAAAAAAGAAAAAAAAAAATTGGCCAAAGAGTCAAGCTGGTGCTGACCAATTCGCTTCTTCAGAGTGTACCTTTCAATGTTTTTCAGATTTCATAGGATGGTTGGCATATAAAGAAGGCCGCTGTGAAGACCAGGCCTCAGGGGCAGTTTGTCGTTCCTTCTCCACACCACAATTTAATTCCCTTGATGTCATTACAGATGTGAATCCCAAGTACCAGTGTGATCTGGTGTCTAAAAACGGGAATGATGTATATCGCTATCCCAGTCCACTTCATGCCGTGGCCGTGCAGAGCCCAATGTTTCTCCTTTGTCTGACGGGCAACCCTCTGCGGGAAGAGGAGAGGCTTGGAAATCACGCCAGTGAGGTGTGCGGTGGATCTGAGCTAGTTACCATTAAAACAGACAGTTCCTTACCATCTCCAAGCAGCCTATGGTCTGCTTCGCATCCTTCATCCTGCAAGAAAATGGATGGCTACATTCTGAGCCTGGTCCAGAAAAAAACACACCCTGTAAGGACCAACAAACCAAGAACCAGTGTGAATGCGGACCCCACGAAAGGGCTTCTGAGGAATGGGAGTGTTTGTGTCAGAGCCACCGGTGGTGTCTCACAGGGTAATAATATAAACCTTAAGAATTCCAAACAGGCGTGTCTGCCCTCCAGCGGAATACCCTCTTTGGACAATGGGACATTCTCCCCACCGAAGCAGTGGTCAAAAGAGTCAAAGTCAGAACAAGCAGAAGGCAAGAGATTGCCCCCATCAGAGGGCTGCTTGCCAGCTGCTGCGTCCGAACTTCAAAGTAAGCATCTGCCAAAAAATGCCAAGCCAGCCTCCCAAGAACATGCTCGGTGTCCCACTGCTGGGACAGGGGAGCCCCTTAAAGAAAGCACTCAGCTCTCAGCTGCGTCTCCAAAAGAGAGCCCTGGCAGAGGCCCCAGTGCCCCACCAGAGAATAAAGTGGCCCAGCCTCTGAAAAAGATGTCACAGAAAAACAGCCTGCAGGGTGTCCCTCCGGCCGCTGCTCCTCCACCACTGCTCTTCCCGGTGGAAGACAGGCCTGCCTTGGATTTCAAAAGTGAGGGCTCTTCCTCCCAAAGCCTGGAGGAAGGGCACCTGGTCAAAGCTCAGTTCATTCCGGGGCAGCAGCCGGGCGTCAGGCCCCACCGCAGCCACAGAAACGTGGGCGTCGCGAAAAGTTCCACCCTGAAGCATCGCGGCCAGGCCCTCCAGGGGCTGGAGAACGGTTTGCCCACCGTCAGGGAGAAAACGCGGGCAGGGAGCAAGAAGTGCCGCTTCCCCGAGGACTTGGATACAAATAAGAAACCCAAGAAGGCCGTCTCCAAGGGGAGGAAGAGCGGCGGCGGGCCCGAGGGGGGCCTTGTGGGCAGGCCCCTGGGCGGGGGCCCACGGGCAGGAACCAGGGGCCACGGCCACGGACGGGAGGCGGTGGTGGCCAAACCTAAGCACAAGCGAACCGACTACCGGCGGTGGAAGTCCTCCGCCGAGATTTCCTACGAAGAGGCTCTGAGGAGGGCCCGGCGCCGCCGGGAGAACGTGGGCTACCCCGCGCCCGTGCCGCTGCCCTACGCCAGCCCCTACGCCTACGTGGCGAGCGACTCCGAGTACTCCGCCGAGTGCGAGTCCCTCTTCCACTCCACCGTGGTGGACACCAGCGAGGACGAGCAGAGCAACTACACCACCAACTGCTTCGGCGACAGCGAGTCCAGCGTGAGCGAGGGTGAGTTTGTGGGGGAGAGCACGACCACCAGCGACTCCGAAGAAAGCGGGGGCTTAATTTGGTCCCAGTTCGTCCAGACTCTCCCAATTCAGACGGTGACGGGCCCAGGTCTTCGCAACAACCCCACAAAAGCCTTTGTCAAAATTAAAGCTTCGCATAACCTCAAGAAGAAAATCCTCCGCTTTCGGTCCGGCTCTTTGAAACTGATGACTACCGTTTGAGCAACGTCACTGGTGTAGAAAAGTGTCTTTTGTTCCCCCCAGTCGCCGAAATGAAAAAGGCGACATCTTCATTTTTGTGTAATATTTTCATGGAATGCTTTTAAGACAAAACCAAGGTAAATTATTTGTCCCATTTTCATCATGTATAGACACTAGTGCCTTTAATGGAAGGTAAAGAATGTTTTCTAGTTAGAAGTAAATATTAAGGTTTTAATGGTGGTGGTAGTGAATGAGTTTTGCAGTATTGGCTGTTTCAAGGTACAGGTTTTGATGTTGAAGTTTTATTGGGATGAGACTTTTTGACCCCAGGGTCAGGTGGATAGAATTTTAGGACATACATTTGCTTCTTGATGCTTCAGGGCAGTGTCTCCACGAGGGTTTTCCTGTTGAGGGGCATCACATACGATTGTGAGAAGTAGGTACGAGGGGTAGTCATTGTTTTCTATGATTTTTTATGTAGTCTGTATTTCTCAAATGTACTCCCATTCTATTGTCTTCTCGGAACTGGTCTGTTTACTGGACTCATCACCAGACCCTAAATCCAGAGATGGCAATCTGGATAGGGAGGCTGGTGATACCTCGAAAGGATTCATGAAAATTTTTGCCACACTTGGTGCCTAGGTCCTGGTCACAGCAACCTTTTCTAGGGCCATTTATGGAACATTTTGATGCCTTCCTCCCACCCCCCTAATTTGTAGCCAATCCAACCATTCATTCCTTGCAGGATTTGCCTTTAGGATAAAATTTTGGTCCTCGGGTACAGAGAAGTGCACTCTTAATGAAATAACCCTTGGCATGATTCCAAGCCCACAGTTTCTCACTGAGCAGTGTGCCACTGTCTCATTGGCCTGAATATATTAGTGCAATCCAGTCCAGATTGGACCACTGACCCTATCTGGAAGGGCTATGTTTTTTAAAAAAATTTTTTTTGGTAAACAGTATTGTGTAAAATTGCTTTTTTAATACCAGTATATGCATGTTTTGTGCATGAGTAGTATTTGTTTTGATACTCCTGTTGATGTTAAATTACTGTATAATATAAACAGTATGTGTTTTTATATATCATTGTGTAAATTTAATATAACACATTATATGCGGTAATAAACGATTTGTTTTATTGCTGTTAAGTTTGTTATTGGGGTATAAAACCAGATGTTTACACCTATAAATCTTGTGCTGATTATTGGTGTTATTTGTGAGATTTACATTCGATTTATTCTAGCAGTAGAAGATTTGCAACAATTAAGCCAGGTTTTAATATTCTTGGAATGGATGATGAGTAAGCAAATGAGGAAAAGCAAACAACTTCTTTAGAATAGTAAGGTACTTTAAAATTTAGGGGTAAATTTTATAGGTGTCTTCTGAGGAAAACATTTCTGAGAAGAATTCCCTCCCCCAACATTTTATTAGAAGAAATTTTGAACATATGGAAAAGTTGAAAGGATAGCATAATAAACACCTGTGTAGCTACTGCCTGGATTCAATAGTGGCTAACATTTTGCCACACTTACTTTAACTCTGTATGTGTTTGTATTAGGTTTCACCAAATAACTGGTTTTGTAGGTCAAAGGCAGATATTGGCAATCTCCTCTCCCCACCAGACACTGATACACTATTTTAAAGTAAATTTCAGGTATCATGATATTTTATCTCTAAAAAGCATGCATTACCTAAGAACAAGGAGATTCTCCTGTATAACCACAATATCATGATCACAACTAAGGAAAATCAACAGTAATTCATAATATCAAATGTTTAATCTATATTTAAGCTTTCCCAATTTGTTTCAAGAAGTTTTTTTTCTTTTCTGAGACAGAGTCTCGCTTTTGTTTCCCAGGCTAGAGTGAGTGCCATGGTGTCAGCCTAGCTCACAGCAACCTCAAACACCTGGGCTCAAGTGATCTTCCTGCCTCAGCCTCCCGAGTAGCTGGGACTACAGGCATGCGCAACCATGCCCGGCTAATTTTTTCTACATATTTTTTAGTTGTCCAATTCTTTCTATTTTTAGTAGAGATGGGGGGTCTCGCTCTTGCTCAGGCTGGTCTTGAACTCCTGAGCTCAAATGATCTGCCCGCATTGGCCTCCCAGGGTGCTAGAATTACAGGCGTGAGCCACCGCGCCCGGCCTCAAAAGTTTTTAATAGCAGCTTTCCATCCACCTCCTCCCCAAACCAGGATTTAGTCAATGTTATTCATTGCATTTGATTATAGGTTGTAGGTCTCTACAATATAGTCTCCCTACATTAAAAAAAAATGGTATTGGCTTTTCAAAGATTCAAGACAGTTCTCTTGTAGAAGGGCCCACATTCTGGATTCAGTTGTTTCCTTATGTTGTCTTTTAACATCTAGCCCCTCTATTTCCTGTAAACTGTGTGAGACTTGATTGAATTCAGGTTAAACGTTCTTAATCAAGAAGCTTTCATTAGTGATGTTGTGTACTTTTATTGTTTCAAATCAAGACACAATACCAGGTTGCCCCACTCTCACTGAATTCAAGACTGATCCCTTGGTTAAGTTGGTGAGCATAGATTTCTTCATTAAAAGTGCAAAATGTTTAGTATTTATGGGTGACTCTTTGGGTACTATGTGGATATCCTATTCTCAACAAATTCCACTTAATGGCTTTAGCTTATGTTGCTGATCTTTGTCTGAATCAGCTATTGCCTTGTGGATGCAAAATGGTAGTTTTCTAAATACCTTTCCTTCTACTTTTGTTAGCTGACATTCTCAAAAAAAGCTTTCCTTATTTTTTCCCCTTTCTCTTTGACTATCACTATAGATTCACGGATTTTTGTTTATTTGATATAATCATTTATAGTCTTTGTCCTTCTTGATGCTCAGTAAGTCCCAAATTTGGCCAATGGGCAGATAAATTTTGTTAAAAGGAAACTATAGAATCAGTTTCCTAATTTAGATATTTATTATGAAGTGTATCCATTAAAATTAATTTTTCAAATACCAAATTTCAGATGCTAAGTTTTTTTTTTGTTTGTTTGTTTGTTTTGAGACAGAGTCTGGCTCTGTTGCCCTGGCTAGAGTGCCGTGGCGTCAGCCTAGCTCGCAGCAACCTCAAACTCCTCGGCTCAAGCAATCCTCCTGCCTCAGCCTCCCGAGTAGCTGGGACTATAGGCATGCGCCACCGTGCCCGGCTGATTTTATATACATATATATATATATATTTTTTTTTTTTAGTTGTCCAGATCATTTCTTTCTGTTTTTTAGTAGAGACGGGGTCTCGCTGTTGTTCAGGCTGGTCTCGAACTCCTGACCTTGAGCGATCCACCCGCCTCGGCCTCCCAGAGTGCCAGGATTACAGGCGTGAGCCACCGCGCCCGGCCTCAGATGCTAAGTTTTAATGCAATGAAAGTCCCTTACTATCTATATTTTTATTCTGTCTTGGAAATATTCTTTTTTACTATACTTCATATACCTCTTGTTTCTAGCAAGCCTTTTATCTTTGGAACATAGCAAATTATTTCTCTATAGCTTATAAAAGTCACATCTTTTAGCAAGTCATCTTTTTTTTTGCAAGGCATTTTTCATGAGACATCTCAGATAATTCTTCAAAATGTAGAGTTGCTGGTCTGTTAGTATTCATATGTTTTTATATGCAACTAGTCATTCTTCTTGACTAGAATTTTTTTGGTTGCTCGTTTAAATCTAAGCCAACCACAAGTGAGGGGATGATCTCACCATCTTTTCTAATGCTGTGATCCGGTCTCTTTGGGGCATGGCTATCAAGTTTGTTATGTAAGGCAACTGTGATCAGCAGTCAGTTCTTGAATTATTTCCAAGTTGCTCTCAATGAACATTATTCTCCTAAGGGACGCTGTCTGAAAACCACCTTCTGAGTAATTACATTTCAGGTGACAGAACGCCAAACTGAGAGAAGTGTGAAAAACAGGATTTTCAAACAACCCTGGGTTTCCTCTCCTAGTAGTCCATTGCTTGACTTCCTTGTAGTTAGCAGTTGTACTGCACTTGGAAAATTGCATATTGTCCTTTATTTTCGGTGACAAAATAGTTGCTATTGTTACAAACAAAAGAGCTCTTTAAAATATTTTCCTTTATTTTAAAAAATTACAAATAATTGTCAAAAGGAAAAATATATCTGAACAATACTCAAATTTTAAAAACTCTTCTTCCCCAATCCTCCCCAAATCCTGCTCTTCAATAAATTTGGTGTACATAATTCCATACTCTCATATGCACATACAAATATATAGCCTTTGTACTTCAAAACAAAGTCTCAAGCTGTATGTGTTACTCTATTACTGGCCTCCTTCATTTCTTGGACCTGCATGGATGATATCATTCCCAATTCTTTTTAATGGGGTTCCAAGTATTTCCTCACTGAGGAAAAGGCACCAGATTTTATGGGCTACTTGAATTTGCCCTGCTTAGAAATGTTCTAATACTTAACAACAAAGCAACCTCAAGTGTTAGCACACAAATTTGCACACGTATTTCCTTTGTAGTTTTCTCATATTTTGTTATTTTGTATTGTGAGCTCACTTTCAGTGGGGTATTATCAAAGGCATCTGTTGAGGCTTGGTTAATGATTTTGCCATACAGAGAAATTTTGTATTTTTTCTGCTAGGTGCCTCAGGAATATTTCCAGGCTGGACCACTTTTTAAGTTAATTCATCTACTTTCGGGGTCCCTCACAACAGAGATAGTGTAAATTCAAATCCTGAAACCATGAAGATAGGCTGTGGTTATGTGTTCTTAAAGGAAGCCCTTTCCCAAGGCAGACCAACTTCCTTATTTTCATCCTGGGCCAGCAAGTGAATTCTTTTCCTGGTCCAACCTTTTACTAAGGATGTAGCCCTTCAGTGATCTCAGGACTATAGGGCAGTTTCAGTCTCCAATCCTAACCTGTAAGGGCCGAGTTTTGTCCCTGAGTGACTGTCAAAACCAAAGCTCCTTGCTTAAGGGGCCAGCAACATCTCTCTGTACTCTCCAAGGGTAGCCCAGGCTATACACTTAAAAGAATGTTTGTTAATAGTTTATCCATCATTTCTAAATGTTTTCAGTGAGAACATCAGGTTTTCTAGTCCCCTATATGGCTGGAAGCCATAGAGCCACCCATTGCTTTTGTCAATAAGTTGGATCTTCCCCCCACCTTTGGTACAACTTTATTGAGGCAAAATTAAAGTACAATAAAATGCACACATTTGAATTGTATAATTTGATCAATTTTGACATATGTATACACCTATGTGACCACAATCAATATAACATTTTCATCATTCTCAATAATTTCCTTGAGATCCTTTGTAATCCATCTCTTCTTCCACCCCATTCCTAGGCAACCACTGATCTGCTTTCTGTCACTATAGATTACTTTGTAGAATTTCTGTATAAATGGAATTAAATGGTGTGCTCACTTTTTTGCCTGAATTTTTCATTCAGCATAATGATTTTTAGATCTATCCATGTTGTTTTATATATCTATAGTTCGTTCCTTTTTATTGCTGAGTTATGCTCTTTTCTACGGATATACAACAATTAGTTTATCCATTTACTTGTTGATGGACTTTTGGGTTATTTCCAGTTTGGGACTATTAAAAGTAAAGCTGCAATGAACATTCACGCCTAGGTATTTGTGTGGTCTGGTGGCTTTGTCTTTCTTGGGTAAATACTTAGGAGTGGAATGCCTGGGTCTTAACATGAGTGTATGTTTAACTTTTTGAGAAATTGCAACAATGTTTTCCAAACTGGTTGTACCGTTTTATATTCCCATCAGCAGCATGTAAGAGCTTCGGTTGCTGCACATTCCTGTCAGCACTTGGCATGCTCGGTCTTTTTAATTTTAGCCAATCTGATTGATGTGTAGAGGTATCTCATTGTGGTTTTAATTTTCATGTCCCTGATGACTAATAATGTTGAGCATCTTTTCATGTGCTTATTGACCATCTGCATGTCTTCTTTGTAGAAGTGACTGTTAAATATTTTGTCCATTTAAAAAATTGGGTTGTTTGGCTTCTTATTATTAAGTTATAATAGTTCTCTGTGAATTCTCTGTAAAAGTCCTTGGATATATGTTGTGAATATTTTCTCCCAGTCTGTGGCTTGCCTTTTACTTTCTTAATGGTGCCTTATGAAGAACAAAAGTTTTAAGTTTTGATTAAGTCTAATTTTCTGTTTTTTCCTTTATGGTTTATGATTTTGGTGTCCCATCTAGGAAACCATTGCCTACTCCAAGGTCACAAAGATTTTCTGCTATGCTTTCTTCTAGAAGT
>RJWJ010016173.1:0-34737 GCA_004363605.1 Indri indri
TTTTTTTTTTTTTGAAAGTCCAAAGTAAGAACTTCTACCTTGATCAAGGAGCTTAGCACCTAATAATGTTTGCTAAACCTAGCTGTTTGGTGCTGAAATGCAAGATAAAAATTGTTTTATTTAAACTAGTAGACAATGGTTATTTCCTATTATGAATTCAGCAGAATTTCTAAACGTCTTTTTGGCAGCAAACTTTGGTTAAATTATCTGTTTTTTTAAAAAGGCAATTCATGAAACATTTCTACTTACTAAATACAATGTGAATACAACAGTAATAGTTTCTACTGGTCACAGTTATTAGGCTTCTCCTCTGCCTCTTCTGCTCCAAACATATGTATATATTAGAAAGTTTCTTAGTGGAGCATAGTGCTCCTGATGAACCATATCTTGACTAGGTAGAAATGTAAAATTAATTTTTTATATATAGGTTTATGTAACTTGTGTAGATAGGTGGTAATTTTATCTATTTGGGCACCGTTGTATATTGTGATTTCATGAATTTTATATCTAAAAGAAACTTTTATGTTCTTTGTCTTCAAATACAAGTGCTTTGAAAGTCTCTCTCCTTTACTTTTCGTTCAGTCAGTATCCTACATGTCTGTTTTAGGGTGCTAGTTTAAGTAGATGGTATGATGTATTTTCATGGTATGTGGTTCCCTTGTTTTTGGTAACTATTTTTAAAAATGAAATTTCTGGTTCATGCTTGTTGGTGAGTTGGTAAATCATTATTGGCAGGTCAGGATAGTAAGTCTAAACTAGATTTACAAAGAATTTTGCCTTTTTTAGATTTTTTTAAACACCAAAATACTGACTCACTTCTTATCTATCCAATTATGGAGAAGCATGCATTAATCCAGTAATTTCTTTTAGAAGACGTGAACGATCAAGAGAGAGGGACCATAGTAGATCACGAGAAAAGAGTCGGCGTCATAAATCCCGTAGTAGAGATCGTCATGACGATTATTATAGAGAGAGAAGTAGAGAACGAGAGAGGCACCGGGATCGTGACCGAGACCGCGACCGAGAGCGTGACAGAGAGCGAGAGTATCGTCATCGTTAGTAGGTGGGTATTCCTTGTTCCTGTTATATTTAGCAGGTGTATTATTAACAGTAATTATAACTCCAAGGCTATTGTTTATACAGTATATACCTACATTTTAAATGGTCCAACTACTTGTTCTGAATGTAATCTTCTGGAAACATCTGAGACAAAAAACAAGTAAGTAATGACAGGTAAAAATTTTGACCCTTTATTTTTGAATATTGTATCTCTGGGTTATCACTTTCAGGTTTCAAATTGTTAATGGTCTTAACAAAGCAAGGAAATAATCAAGAGGACTCATTGTGTACTTCTAAAATCTAAAAATTGGGATTCTTATAATCGCATACATAGTTTTCATGTGATTTAAAATATAAAATATAGGGAGTTATTTCATATATATATTATGTGCTTGGATTTTTAAAAATGAATTTAAAGTTTCTATTCTTGAACTAATTTTATTTGTCCCTAAAACTTTTTAAGAAAATCTTAGCATTATAAAAGCTTATAATACAGGGGGATTTTTTTTTTCTTCTCAGCATTCAAAGAACCTTTTTCCTTAAAATATTTTTTATAAAAGATACTGTTTTCCTGACATCTGGTTTTTGTTTTTTAAAGAAAAGAAACTATCCTTTAATTTGCAAAGAAGATGTAAAAGTACTCAATTAAAATGGGTTCAGGGTGCTCCGTATCTAAAAATTTTAAATTATGTCAAGCCATACATTCCAGGTTAGAATAACCTTGAAATAATTTTCTTTGATGTTTCATTCATAAACCATAATCATTGTCTTTTTTTTCTGTATTTTAAAACTATTTCTTGTGTACATTTTTCATAAAGTGGGAAGAGTTGTCTGTTTATGCTTCATTTTCACATATAATTTTATTTTTATATTTGTGAACAGCATTTATTCATGTGAAGAGTTGGGAGGAGGGCACCATAAAGCTTGTGCATGTGATACAAAGGTTATTCTGTAAACAGAAGTATTTCTTTATATGTTGGTGGCATATCCAAATTAAATTAGGCTAAAACAACCCCCTTTATGGGTAAATACTCTTTATGTAATTATTTTCAATAATCATGGGAAACTTAATGAAAATTCAGTCGTGGTGATTGTTAGTATTTAAATTGCTATGGACAGAATTAAAGGCTTTATTGAGTGTATGTAATTCTGTGACAGAATAGCAGTTTCTTTAACCATAACGTATATTTTAGCAAATGAGATCCTTTTGAACAATACTATTTAGAAAATAAGCATGTAAGTCTTATTTTTGTGGTACACAAATAAGCTCTTATACTATTTACAATGCTAAGGGCTTTTTAACTGAAAAGGCTGATTTTAATACTTTTCCTTGGATTTTGAGTATGTAGGTTGAATATCAAAATTTTAATTTTTATATAGGTCTCCATGTATTATATCACAAAATTTAATATAAATAATTCTCAAAATGTTCCTTTAATATGAGGCAAAGTATCTTTCACTTTTAAAACTAAGCTTATTGAAAGTGATACTGTTTGTGGATGTAAGAATTGAACGTTTTATCATGTAAAACTAAACACTAAGTTTTAAAGATGTAGCAGTTTTTTTCCCTGAGTTAAGTACATCTGATCTCATAAAAACGTTTCTCAATGTCTGTCCGTCAGTTGTTTAAGGTGAATTGTGGTCAGGTTATTAGTTGAAATGCTTAACTATATCAGCCATTTCAATTACAGAAAGGTACAGATTCTGTAAGTTATATATTTTTTTAAATTTATTTTTATTTTTGAGACTGAGTCTCACTCTGTTGTTGCCCAGGCTAGAGTGCCGTGGTATAAGCCTAGCTCATGACAACCTCAAACTCCTGGCTCAGACGATCCTCCTGCCTCAGCCTTCTGAGTAGCTGGGACTACAGGTGCATGCCACCACCACGCCTGGCTAATGTATTTTTTTTCTATTCTTAGTAGAGATGGGATATCTTTCTTGCTCAGGCTGGTCTCGAGCTCCTGAGCTCAGGCAGTCCTCCTGCCTGAGCCTCCCAGAGTGCTAGGATTATAGGCATGAGTCACCACACCCAGCCTATATATTTTTTTTTAAGACTTTGTTAAGTTATCAATAAGCTTTTAGTTGGTGCAGGCATAGTAAAAAAAAATGAAGATACTTCCATTCATCTCCAAAATTGGATGGTACCCATCAAGGGGCCTCTAAACCAATTTAAACCCAAAGGTAGTTAATGACAATTTTCTTACTGGTTTTGTTAAAACTATCATAGTCAACCAAGTAAACTCCTTCCAAAAAGTCCATTGTTAATCTTAAATACTTTGAATTCACTAACATTACATTCCAGTAATGGGTACACCTAAATATATCATGACTTGAGTTTCATTACATTCAGACATTAACTATGAATTCCTAACGTGCAAATACTATTGTTGGACATTTTTTCTTAATCACTGATGTACCATACCAAAATCTCCATGTTTTGTTTGTACATTAATCAAAATTGAGTTGTGATATTGTATGTGCCTTCATCCAAGCAAAATTTTACATAAGCATTTCCAGTGCAAAAAATTCTGTTGTCCTGGACTATTTATTGTACCTTTGCTATACAAAACAGTATTTATTGTGGATGTAGAACATGAATAAAGGGGTGGGGACTGGGATTAAATATATTCAAGTGAAAAACTTTTTTAAACAACAAAAAAAAAACTAAATGCAAATTTCATCAACATCATAATAAGGTCTGTTGTTGACCTCTTTAGAAGTTTTAATATATGAGTCCTTTTGAGCTTTCATGTAAATCTTAAATGGACTAAATGAAATAAGAGTGACTTGAAAGCTAAAGTGAATGTCAGTAGTAAGTCTTTATACAAATAAAATACTAATGTAAATTATTATTAAAGTAATGATGAATGGCTAAAGGGGCAAGTTCTTAATTTAACTGGAAACTTAATGATGTTGGCAAGCTGTTAATGTCTGTCCCATCTTAATTTTTTTGTGTTTGAATTGTTGGTAATGTTAATTGCATTCTCTCATTTTAAAATGTATGAGTTTTTCTAAAAGCATTCAATATCTAAGTTCAAGTAGATAATATTTTAATTTAAAAAATAACCATTGTAAATTTCAGTATGTAAATACATTGTGCTTCATATTCTGTAATTTCTGCCTCTATTCTCAGACCACTCTGAGCAAAATAAAAGTAGTTCAGTGCTTTAAGATTGTATACTTACAGAAATAATTTCACTTTCATAGTTGAGTTATTTTCTTTTAGATTGTGTTCTTCTCATTATTCATTTGGAATAGCCCTACTCAACAAATTTGTGTTGATTGTTTTTCTTTGCATACTGAAACCAAATTATTTTTTAAAATACTTTTTATTCAGGCTTTCCCTAGTGCGAGATTTTTACATATCCCCAAATCATTATCCCATTTGATAAAAATTTTAAGCATTGTATATGGAGTCTGGAATAAATAACTGTTTTACTGTGTGATTACTTTTTTTCTACCTTAAATATCATGATCTTAGATTGTTATTTTTGCATTGCTTATTCAGCTTATAGGTTTGTATTGGGAAAAAAACAAAAAAGCCAAAAGAATTAAAAGTTCTTTTTTATATGTTAAGTTAATGTTTCATCTTCTTAAGAGTTAGTGTTGTTTGAGGCTTACGTGGAAATCAGAGTGTCTTAAATAATATTTAAAAATTATTTCTGCAACTCTTAGGTCATCTGAAAGACTACCTAATAGGTTCCAGCCCTTTGTTTTGTTGTGTTTTCCCATACTTCCTAACTGCTCTGCTTCATCTGGATATGCTAGCTCTCATTTCTCTAGCTCTAATTTTCCTAGCTTTTAGTATTATTTACGAAACCTGACTACATAGCTGTCTTAGTTGGTTACAAGAGAGGATAGGAAGTGATCCCTTGAATGGATGTATAGTGTGTTTTGCTCACTGTGGTTTAAGAATATAGTTTTGTTTACAAATGATTAATGTTCCCTGTTAAAAAAAAAAATTCAATGCCAATGTGAGTCACCTTGCTCTCTCACCTTCATCTCAGTGTTAAATTTACTACCATTGTTTTAATTTGTAAATTAGATCGTTTTGAATAAATAATGTTTTGAATATTTAGTTAGCATTGTTTAAAGAAAACCTAATAACCAAAAAAAGGGGTAAGGGTGTCATTTATGGTATCCATATTTATGAATTTGCCTGTTATAACTCATAAAGAATTCTGAGTAACAGTTTATTTTGAAATGTCCGTTTTGTGAATCTTTTGGGGGCAAAGCTCATTTTTCTTTGACTGTGATGAGGTTTATTTCTACTATTTAGTGGACTACCTAGAGCAACAATTATGTATATATTTTATAGAGTAATAAAATGCTTTAGTTAAAATGAGGTAAGTACTATGTCCAGAGGTAGAGAGATAGCAATGTGAAATGTTTTGGCAGAAAGGAACTTTTTGTAAGCATCTGTAATAAACAATTGTTTTTGTGTAATATGTTCTAGTCAACGCAAGAAGGAAGGAAGTTTGATTTTAAAGAGTTAACTTGTATGTAGATAGTTCCCTTGCCCACCTCTTCTCTATTCTTATCAAGGAGAAATTATCTGATAGAGAAAAGTGATTTACAGTCATTGAGTGCATAATGCATCTCAAATTATATGAGGATTCTTTTTTTTTTTTTTTTTTTTTTTTTTGAGACAGAGTCTCACTCTCTTGCCTGGGGGGAGTGCCATGGCCTCAGCCTAGCTCACAGCAACCTCAAACTCCTGGGCTCGAGCAATCCTGCTGTCTCAGCCTCCTGAGTAGCTGGGACTACAGGCATGCGCCACCATGCCCGGCTGATTTTTTCTATATATGTATTTTTAGCTGTCCAATTAATTTTCTTTCTATTTTTGGTAGAGATGGGGTCTCGCTCTTGCTCAGGCTGGTCTCGAACTCCTGAGCTCAGAACGATCCGCCCACCTTGGCCTCCCAGAGTGCTGGGATTACAGGCGTGAGCCACCGCGCCCAGCCTATATGAAGATTCTTTTAATCAATATGAAAACCTAGAAAAGAGCCCTATCAAATATATATTTGAATCTTAAAAGATGAATTTACCATGAGTTTAAATTAGAATGCCAATGCTAACAAATTTACTTAGATCAGTTTCTAACATAAACACTCATAATTTGAGTTGTTAAGAATGGTTTGATCTTACATTATCTAAAATGCAGGTATTTCTCTGTGTATTGGAATTTTACTTGAGTGCTCACTTTAGTTTACAGACTTTAAAGAGCTGTTGTAGATTATTTTTGTCTTAGTTGTTTTAATGATTGTTTATACATAGGTCTTCCTTTTATGACTGATAGCTAAAGCAAGTAATTGTGTGGCTTTAACATTACAGATTTGACCAAATGATATTCTGAAAACATGAGCATTGAATGTATTTGTCACTTCTAAGCTTCTTTTTGATATCTTTGTTTATGTAGATGTCTACTTAGACATTTGAGACTATAATATGGAATTGGATTATTGGAAATGGGTTGTATTCAAATTTGCTTCCGTTTGTAAAATTTGTATTTCCAAGTGGATAAATGTAAAGTGTTGAGAAATAGAAATAAAACCTGCTAGACTATCCCCCAGATTTTATATGTCTGTATGGTGAAAATTAGAGATTTATTAATAGTAAAGATCTATCTATATAAAGTATAATCAAGCAAAAGATGAGTGCATTAGTCCTGAATAAAGGTGTTGTAAATTTCACAAACAGGATTCTCCATATAAAAAGTAGTATAATTCTTCACTGGAGTGATGATGATATAAAGTTGTAGTGTATGTGATGTGTTTTATGGAAAGGTTGAATATTTTTGTTTTGCCTACTATAACTTTAATTTTTCCTTCTTAATGACCCAGTCTCTCCTCTTTATCCCTTCCAGCACAACAAAAAATTTAGGGAAATAGCATTCCTTTGCAGTAAGATTCATGCATTTCCCAATAATTCTTTTTTCAGAATAGAACATATGCCTTGTCTCTCTTTCAGTTTTTAAAAAGTGCATTGCAAGTAGTAAAAATAAAACATTTGAAAGCTGCCGTTTTAGATTGCTTCCATTAAATAATGTCACTAAATAGCTTCATCAACATAAGATGAAGATGCATTAAAACATAACATTAGAAATGGCTGAAGTATCTCATTGAAAAATATGAGCATATAGAAACTATTTAAAAGAGAAAGTCCAGGATTATAACATCTGTTTTTTCCTTTTGCAGTTGTAAATTTTAAGTTTTTACTGCTAGGCAGTGTGAATTTGTATGTGCACTGATGCTCTTAAGATAAAACCTAGTTGGGGAACAATTTGTAATTGCAACAGAAAATTACTCCTAATTATAGAGCAAAATATTTTTCAATTATTTTTATGGCAAAATACCACTAAACATTGTGCCCTTTTGATATTTAAATCACTTTATTATTGAAGTGCTCTCAGAATTTATATTTTCAATGTCCTGCATTTCAGTGATCACTTACATTCAAGTTAATTGATGTGAACCTCTACCTGAAGTTTGCATATATGTGTATTCTTGAAATTTTAGTTTATCAGCTTTATTCTGTTTCTTTATTTTTCCTTTATGTGAGTTTTTAATGAAATTTATCATTGTGGATTCCCGTTTAGCTTATTTTTGGTTAGTTTATATACTAAGTTAGATATTTCAGTATAGGTGGAACAGAGTGAGCGTAAAGTAAATGTTTTAAATTTGTATCATGTTTAAAGATTTGTACGTGGGTGTCGTATTTTAAATGTCCATACTGAGCTATTTATAAATTTTATTAATAAATTTTGTAACATGGAGCACCATTTGATTTATAACAATTGCAGAAGTTCTTGTATACTGTTTAAATAAATACAATTAATTTGTAAAATAATTTATTGCATTTTATATTCAGTTCATTTAATTGTTAAATGAGTTAATATAGAATTGATATGTGGGTAAATGAAAAATATTTACATTAAAATCATCCAAGCATTTTCCGTTTATTTTTGTAGTTTACATATTTTAGAAAATGACTTAATGAACGTTTCCATCATCACAGAAACAGTAGCTGCTGTATTTTCATTTGTTTCAGTCATTAAATTTATAAGGCAATAATATCTAAGAAGAAAGAAATCAGTGTCTCAGTTTTAATCATCAGATAAATTGGGAACATTTGCCCACCACAAGGGCAGCTACTGTTTCATTTAATTCTTATTTTGTGTTAGAATAACGTAACCATGAAGTAGATGCACGACTTGTGTATGTATAGTTAAGCCAGCGTTTTTCTGTGTATTATGGGGAATAGCAAAATCTACATCACAAATTTTGACACATTACAGCTGAAGGAAGAGGATCACCTTCCAAGACAAAACAGTCTTCATGGGGGAAAAATGACGCTTGTCCAGCAGTTTGCTTCTTGTGATTGAACTGAACCTGTAAGGATTCATGGATAAAATGAACAGGAATAGATCTGAATAAAGCAAATCTGCATAAATGGTAACCAGTAGCTCTACTTTTATTTTTTATGTTGCTTAACTGTTTTATTTGAAGGAAACCTGTGTGATTTAAAAAAGTTATAGCTTTTGCAACTTTATTACTGGTTATATACATTTGGCCATTATAATGTGCAAGCAATTGGAAAAAAAAGTCAAGTAAATGCTTGTTTTTATAGTAGTTTGTTCTTGTTAAAAATGTTCATATGATAATGTCTGTAAACAGCACCACTTTGATTACAATAGATGTAGTGTTGTAATAAACTGTTTAATGGGGCTGATGTGTAAAGCTGTTCAAGTTATTTGATGTTTACACCTCAGGGAAAGTCTTGTGTTCAGCAATATCTAAAGATAATGTTACTATGACATTTTTACTGTCCTTTACAAAAGCATTGCAATAGCGTTTTTGGATATGCATCAATCTAATCTTGCGTTCAGTGAATTAAACATACTAATTAAGTGTCACTTGCCCTTGATTTTGATATTAGAATAGGTGATTACATGGATATTTAATATTTCTATATTCTGCTTTTCTAGCTGTTTTTACCTAGTTTAGCTTGTGACTTTGCTGAATGGTATGTAAACTTGTAAAAACTGAAATTTGACAGACATAGCAATCCAGTCAATGTGTTAGGGGTCAAAGAAATGTGAAGTTTTACCATTTTAGTGAAAACCCATACATATTTGCTATGTAATGCAGCTTAATTACAACACAGATGTACTGAAACACTTAATTGTGTACTGCTAGCATTGGAAGAAATATTTTGACAGTTCTGATTTGATGCTGCAGTTATTTGTTGTTTCATATTGATGGTTTATTTTTGAAGCCATAGGCAGTGTAAATACAGTGTGCAGCAGATACATGTGAGTTAAGAGAGCCTTAGTTTTAGTTATTTTTTGCTTGGTATAGATTCTTGAAGAAAGTGATGTTAACATTGGGTCGTATTCTCTAGTATGTGTAATGGGAGATTATAGATGTACCCTGTCTGCACAGTTTAAGGAATTCTGTGTATATTCATGCAACCTGTTGATTCATGCTAGAGTTACTTAGCTAAAGATTTTTTTTTTCAATCCTGCCTTACATATTAGGCCCATGTTAAAAGCACCTGGCTAGCATGTGTTCTTAGTTGCAAAATTAGAGGCAGTGTCTTGATTAGATATTTTTATAGGAAGGTAATTCTGAATCACTGTTCAGAAATTTGAGTTAAAATTCTTAAGCAAGTTAATTTGTTAATATATTTTTAAGATCTGATTATCTTTGAGAGATCTGATAATACACATTGGTTTTTAAAGTATAGCCAAATTTTAGGACAATGCTTAACGTATTTAGGTACCCTAGATGTTATGTAATGAGCATTTGTAGAAGCCCTCCAGAAATTTCCACTGCCGTTCTTCAGTTTCATCTTGTCTGCTATCAAACTGCTTCTCACAAAATTAGCTGTTTTGAATTATCCATATTACTGCCAGCTCTATTTTAAAATATTTTGTGTTTGGAGTATCTGTGCATGGGATCATTGGTGTTTATTAGAACTGTTTGCTCTCAGAAGTGATTTTTTAAGTGTTTTTATCTTGTTGAAAATGCAGGGGTTTTTTTAACATTTGAGAGTTGTATTGAAATCAATTTTCTTGTTTTCTGTATAGGTGTTAGTTTTTGTCATTTCTTAGCTTTTTTAATATTTTAAGTACATTGCCCTAATGAGAAGAAGGATGGACATAAATATATTACAAGGGAAATTAGTTAATAGTAAGATTAAAAGGTAAGTAAAATGTCCATGAGAATAAAAATTTCTCTGAACAATTTTAAAATGGAATCACAAAAATCTAACTGCACTTGAACGTGAAATGAAACTGGAAATTTTGTACTAATTAAATCCTTTATTTACCTTTTCATTTTTTATTCATTGGAACCCTTTAATTGCTCCTTCTATATCACTGTTCTCCCTGCTTGGCTGATCTCATTGCATGACTTTTGTTGCAGATAATGTGAGTGTCCTAGATTTGTTTGCTGCTAGTCCATTATTTTAAGTGTTGTCAGAGGGAAATAACTTTTTGGTTTGACCAAGTAATTTTGCAAAGTCCTTCTCTACCTGGTAACACATTAATGTACAGCAGTTAAGGTGAAAATTACAAGCCTTGTTTAATTCTTCATACCCCCTTCTGTTTATAGGCTGATGTTATTTGAAAACTCTTCTTCTTCTTTTTTTAATGTGTGAAAACAATCCAAAGAGAAAAACCCTTGCGCAGACACCAAAAAAATACAGTGTCTCAGAGACCTTTTTATTTTTTCCTAATTAATAACCGTAGTGGATATGAAAGCAAACTTGAGTTGAATTTTAAACCATAGCGTTTGTTAGTGCTATGAAGTCACATTCCTTTCAGTTAGTAGTAAAGTACGGATGAGTGATAGCAGCACCTGAATGGTATTGCTTCTGAAGCAACACTGAATTGAAAGTGCTGCTTTTGGTCAAAGGAAGTATGTTGTGAAAAGCATATTCCAGTATACATTTGCGAGTGTTTATCAATTTTCATAAGCAAGATTTGGAGTGAGTTGCAGTGGCTTTTGATCCTAGTTTAGCCTATTTAATGACCCTTTTACCTAGAATGTTCTTAAGCAGTTAACTACAATTTGGAGTTCACAAATAACTGTAGCTTAAGATATTATTTTCATTTAATTCTCCTATGGAGAATATTGCTTTATTTTCTACTAGTTTGGGGTCAGTTCTTAAAATACACATGGAGGTTTTAATGAATGTTGTATAATATTTTATAGTGAAAGGGGGAAATTGTTGAAAGGGTAAAGACTTTCTCTTTCCCTTATGTATTTAAATGTGCCAATAACCTAAATACATACTGTTTTATACAATGAGATGCTATTACAAGACTTTTTTGTTGGAGTGATCGCGACATTTTGATTTTCATACCTGAATGATCATTGCATTTTCTGTATCTTACAAAATGGCTCCAATTTTGTGTTTTAAGCTTCAGCTTAAGTTATTTTAAGAGGAAGTTTGTGTTCTAATTCTTTACTGAGAATACAGTATTGAGATTCTCTCTTTTTTACAAATAACTGCTTTTTAAATTTTACTCATTAAGTTCATTTGCATCCCATAATCCTCTGTAAATGTTTCCCCCAGTTGTATGTACTTAAATGCACGCTTATCCATTGTATATATTAGACATTTTTTGTGCTAGAATATATTAAGTGGGATTTTTGTAGCAAAGCATTCTATTTTTCTGTTCTTACAGTGTGTGTGTGTTTTTTTAACATTAACCTTCAGTTTAAACACTGGTGTATTTTATTTTTTAGCAACTTGACTCTTAGAAGCCTTAGACTAATTTTTTCAATACGTATTCAACCAAAAATTACAAATTTATTAAGATGTGGCCTTACATATGGCATTCCTTGTGTTCGTAATGTGAGATTTTTGATTTAGAGAAATCAAGATTCAGGATTAAAGTTTCATTGTAAGTTGAAATAGAAAATGTGTTAAAATGTCTAGGCTTCTGGGAGAAAGTTCTTATACTCTTCTTTCTTGGCATTAGAAAGAAGCAATATGAATTTTTATGAATATTCTAAATGTTCAGGCAGTTGTATCCTATTCGGATGACTTAGGTTTGTCTTAACCAGTGTTTTTTTAAAATTTCAGGTTGTTGGCATTCACTGAGTATGCAGCTACTATGATTTTTATATGGGACGTATAAACACTTGGTTATATACAGACAGATTTTAACGTTTTAAAGACTTCCTGTTACATTAATTAACATGGTAATGGGAGTCTTTTAAATATTAGGTTGGATTTAATTGAAGTCACACAAATCTTGAAGTGGTATCTGTGGATGGTAAATACTACCAAAAGTTTTTCATGCGGGAGTATCCTAAAACTCTGCCATGGATGTAAATGTTTTACATTGATTTCATAATTGGACAGACCCTACATTCAGTAAAAACATTTCATTTTGAAGGTGTGTTCTTTTTGTCGCACTGTTACTGCATAACACTCCTCAGCATTCTGTAAGTTATTTTAAAATACAATGGCGAATTCATGTTTATTTTTTTACTTTGAAAATTGTAGTACTCAGGTGGTATTTAATGGGAAAGGATCCTTTGGGGTAAATCATAATGTATTCTAAGGAATGCATCTATAACATTGGTGACGTTAGCCTTAAAAAAAGGTCTATTTATTATTCCTTCTTCCTCTGCATCCCATGGTATATTAGCAAAGTAGTTTACAGCCCTGTACAGCCTTACAAAGTTGTTTTACAATTTTTAATGGAAAGCCCTTAAGAGAAAAATTGTATCATATTACCAGTATCCATGAATTACTGAATCACAGTTTGTAAATAATTTGTTTAATATCAGAAGGCCAAAGAAAGTCTTAAAATTTTAGCTATTGACTCTATGGTGACTTCACAATAAGATTTCTGTGCGAAAGGTAAGATGATATTTGATCAAACAGACATCTTTTTTGATGTCCATAAGAAATGGACTTCCATATTAGCTTCTATTAAAAAATTCATTCCATTTTATTAAAATGTTTGTAATTGCAATTTTGTGTTTAATGTTTGTCTTTTCTTTCTTTAGCATTTAGGTGACTGTTCAGCAGTTTGCTATATGGCCATTGTTGGCCTTAAACTGCACTAGTAACAAGCATGGTATTTATCTTGTATTGAAAATAAAACAAAGTTTTGATAAAACTTCGCAGTTTGTCCTTTTTGTTTGATTTCTAATTTGTTAACCGTTGTATGTGGTTTTGAATAATTAATATCCATTGGCAATATGCAAGGTAACAGAAATTGGCCTGGTCATATTATATATGTCTTTAAGCCAGCCTTCTTAAGTAGTGATTATTTTCTTCTGTATTGGCATTTTACTACTCTTAAACATTTGTCCAGTCTTAAGTGATTAAGTCATTATTAACCTCACTAGACTTAAAAGGTTTGCAGCAAAAAAAATATTTCAGAGGTTAGCTTGGAAACAATATAGGGTACTTTTTAAACAGTAAAGAATGTGTGATTTCAATAAATCACAAATCAGGTATCAGGCCCCAGATTTCTGACCTGCTAGCTTCAGAGTATGTTGAAGGTAACACTTGTAAACAATTGAAAAAACCATGTGAGAAATAATAAGTTACCATCACTGGGATCCTTTCCTTGACTCCATTAAGATTGTGGTTCAGGTGTTTATTAGGTTCCCTGTTACTTTTTGTTATATGTTTACATTCACTGATGCCCCAATTGCATTGAATTAATTGAGACTCTTGTCTCTGTCCTATAGAATTTAACTGTAAGAAGAGATTATTAGTAATATATTTTGACCAGATGCCACACTAAACTTCATATGAATCAGCAGTCCAGGCTTGATTTAGTGAAAGAGGAAGCAGCTTTTTTTACAAAGGATTTATAGGCAGAATTTTCCCAATCTTCTAGTTTTGTTTCATAATCATTACCATGAAACAAGAATTATTACTAGAAATGGTTTCCAGTGCATTGTGGGTCTCCCTTTTATATTTCATTAACAATTATGATATTATGGTACATCAATTCCGATCAGCTACTGTAAGTTCCAGATAAACAATATATACATTCTTTACCTTTTCAAAAATCTAAATTCATTTTATTGAAAAACAAAAAAAAAAAAGCAAATAGAATGTTACACTGAAATCTGAAGAAGGAATGACTCGAAGGGGGAAACCTAGGCAAAGAGACTTGCAAAAAAGGCCTTTTGGCAGAGCAAAAAGGAGCATATTAGTAGGAACTGAAAAATGCCAATTTGGTTGAGGTAAGGAGTGAGGAACATCACCTGTGGCGGAGGGGGCTGCTCAAGAAATAGGCAAGGCCAGACTTTCCAGAGCTTGTAAGTCACATAAAAATTGTCCTAAGAATGATGTGGAGTCGTTGAATAGTGTCAAGTGTTACAATTAGATTAGCATTTCAAAAAGCTTGGCTGCAGATTAAACTGATAAAAGAGAAACACCCTTCTCAGGAGAGAAGATAAAGATAAATAAGAATATATGGAAGTTTGTAGACTGTATAGGTGGTAGAAATTTAAATAGCGGTCATGTGCAGTGGACTCACACCTGTAATATTAGCACTTTGGGAGGCCGAGGCAGGAGGATCACTTGAGGCCAGGAGTTTGAGAGCAGCCTAAGCAACATAGTGGGACTCTGACTCTACAAAAAAATAAAAAAGGAGCCAGGGGTGGTGGCCTGTGTCTGTAGTCCCAGCTATTCAGAAGGCTGAGGAAAGAGACTTGCTTGAGCCCAGGAGTTCACGGATGCAGTGAGCGATGATTGCGTCACCGCACTCTGGGCAACAGAGTGAGACCCTGTCTCTTAAAAAAAAAAAAAGTTAAAATGTCATATTTAGTGACTTATGTTTTCTTTGAAATAGAAATTGAGATCATTGTATTGCAGGCATGGTTTAAGTTTGGGAGAAGTAACAGTGTTGATCTGTGAGATTGGGACATGGTGAGTCTATCTAAGGTTAGAGTACATTTTTATGGTGGCAGTCCACTTAGTAACATATTTATTCCCCCAGGAGAAAGTAGGTGGATCAAGCTATGGGATGTGGAAGGCAATAATTATCTTCATCACATCTCAGTTTATGGTTGTCAACCCAGCTGCAGAACATAGTCACCCATGCCCTCCGAATTGTTTTTTGGAGAATTGCCATCAGCATTTAAAAGCACTTTTGTACCTATTGCCTCATTAATTTCTTAATCACCCCGTAAGACAGATTAGATAGTATTCTGCTTTTACAAAGGAGGCAGTGGGCTCCAAGAGGTTATGACTGGCAGAATAGTGAGTAGAGGTTAGAATGATTTTTTGATTCCAGATTTTCATGTATTTGCTGTTATCAAACTAAGCCCCTACCACCATAAACCTTTAATTAAGCTTTATTGATACCTGAACTGTAAGCATTTAGGAATATATTACCTTAAAATGTTCATTTCTACGAATGTTGAGCCACCTACCCTACAAGATACTGTTGTTAGATACTAATACTTTTTGTTAAGACAGACCATAGCAACTTAGTGTGATATCTTTATATTTTAAAAAATATCTCATGTAAATACTTGTGTAGGTTCTACCTACACAATTACTGTAGCTATCCTGTTAGATACAAGGTAGGTGGGTATAACGTGTGGAAAATTTTGGCACTGAGTCTAGAAATTGGACTCCACGCCAGTATAGTGTAGAAACTTGAGCTCTGTGTTCCACTTTCATTTTTCCCCATAACTGGGTAAGTCATTTCACATGACGACCTCTTTCTTCAGCTTTATTCAATTGAGGGGGAAAGTTAGCTTTTTCACACAAAATGCAGGAGTCCTTCTAAGCATCTAACTTAACCTAAGAACACACTTAATTGATTAGAAAATGATTTGCAGATTATGAAGAGCTAATAGTTACTGAAGGAATTTAGTGAAGGCTGACTTTTCACAGTTAATAGTATTAATACTTTAAGTTGTCTGTTGTAAACACTTGTCTGTTGAAGCCGTTTTTATACAACTCAGAATTTGGTCAAGGAACACTGGCAACTGTTCTACCCAAGAGTGTAAAAGCTCTTTTATGTTTCACATTGCTTGTAAACATGCTGTGTGGATCTGTGTACACTGCCTACCTATAAATTTCCACAGCAGTCCATTTATGTTGTCTTTGACTTGCTAAATTATCTAGCTATGAATGGACACTAGAAATGAGAGAAAGATGGATGGCCCAACTCCTCGTATATCTATTCAGCATACCTGGGAAGTAATTTACCTAAAGTTATCTTCTGCCAACTGTTTCCTCTGCTTACACACATTAAGGACAGAATATGCCCTCTTAACAAATCTGGCCAAGACTACTTGATCAGTTAATGGAAGAAGTTAAAGCAGTGAATCATAAATTTAAACTTATATTCTCTGTGTCCTTCTTAGTCTCCTTTGTTTCTCTTCCCTTTCAATTTTGGAGTACTCCCAGGGGTCTTAGTGTCCCTACACTCCTTGGTGCTCTTACAGTCTTATTATCGCTGTTGAGATTTATATGCTGTCAACTTCCAAATTTGTATTTCCAATTCAGGTAGATAAATTCGTCTTTCACCCTTCCCTTCTCCCCTACTACATGCTCAACCCAGCAGCTAATATCATTTTTTTTTTTTTTTTTCCTGAGACAGAGTCTCGCTTTGTTGCCCGGGCTAGAGTGAGTGCCATGGCGTCAGCCTAGCTCACAGCAACCTCAAACTCCTGGGCTCAAGCTTCAGCCTCCTGAGTAGCTGAGACTACAGGCATGTGCCACCATGCCCGGCTAATTATATATGTATGTATATATATATATATATATGTATATGTATATATATATATGTATATATATATGTATATATATGTATTTTTTTTTTTTGGTCCAGCTAATTTCTTTCTATTTTTTTAATAGGGACGGGGGTCTCGCTCTTGCTCAGGCTGGTCTCGAACTCCTGAGCTCAAACGATCCGCCCGCCTCAGCCTCCCAGAGTGATAGGATTACAGGCGTGAGCCACCGCGCCTGGCCCCCGCAGCTAGTATCAATACCATCATTTCAATTGCTTAGGTACAAAACTGAGATCATTGTTGACGCCTCACATGCTACATCTTGTTCCTACCATCAGAAAATACCTAGGACCACTTACTACTTTTGCTGCTTTCTGCCCTTGCTACTCAGTCTGTTCTCAGCATAGCTGTCCGAATTTATATTGTATCTATTAATCCTGCAATGGCTTCTGTTTCTATCAGAGTAAAGCTACAATCCTAACAATAGTTCCTCTGTGATGTGACCCCTCTTAACTCTGACCAGATCTCTCAGTACCCTCCCCCATGCTCATTCCATTCCAGCCACTCTGGCCTCCTTGTTTTTCAGACAGGCTAGGTATGCCCCTACCTCTGAGCCTTTGTGTGGGCCAATTCCAGCATGCCTGGAATGCTATGGATAGCTGTATGACAAGAGTCTCAATGAACTTTATTTTCACCATCCTATTGAATGGAATCTGCTACTCTGCTTTAATCTTTGCTTTTCCCAAGCATGACCTAACTATATTATGTTTGTTGTCCAATCAAATATAAATCCCCATGAAAGCAGGGATCTTGTTTTATTTTCTGTTAGATCCTAAGTGCCTACATGAGCATCTGGCATGTAAATACTCAATCCATATTTGGATGGATAAATGTCCTTTAAGTGTAGTCCTACCATGCTATCTGTGGTAGCAACTACAGCTGTAAGAGCTTTGTTGCCAGCATTTTTTAAATTGTAAAATGTACATAACATAAAAGTTGGCATTCTGACCGTTTTCAAGTGTACGAGTCAGTGGCGTTCAGTACATGCACAGTGTTTTGCAGCCATCACCACTGTCCATTTCCAGAACCTTTTCATCATTCCAAACAGGAACTCCCCATTCCCACTCTAGCCCCAGCCCCTGGCAACCTCTGTTACACTTACGTGTCTGAATCTGCCTATTTTGGGTATCTCATAAATGGAATTATACAATATTTTTCATTTGGGGTCTGGCTTATTGGTGTAATGTTTTCAAGGTTCATGGTGTAACGTATGAAATCCATTCCTTTATATGGCCAAATATTCCATTGTGTGTGTATAGATGTCACATTTGTTTATCCACTTGTCAATGGACACAGGTTATTTCCACCTTTTGACTGCTGCGGAGTAACGCTGCTGTGAACATGGGTGTACACCTATCTTTAAGTCCCTGTTTTCAATTCTGGGCATATACCTAGGGGGGAGATTGCTGGGTCATATGGTAATTCTATTTTTAACTTCTGAGGAATTGTGAAACTTTTACATAGCAGCTGTACCATTTTACATTCTTAACAGCAGTGCGTGAGGATCTTAGTTTCTCTACATCCTCACCAACACTTGTACTTTCCTTTTATGTAATAATAGCCATCCTAATGGGTGTGAATGAGTGTCAACAGCAATTTTTAAAGCATCTTGTTTTTATTGAGTCTCTCCAAAGTATTTAACTCAGTTTCCATTGAACCAGTTCTCTTTTGCACTCACGTTTCATTGGTGTACATAATATTAAGTTATGAAATCACAAGAGAAAGTACAATTGACATAGTTGAGAAACAAACACAGCTGAGTCTAAAAGTAAACATAATTCTAGTACTATAAGTTCTTGGATATGTATGCTGGGTGAATAAGTCCGTTTTATAGAGAGAATGTATAGGTAGGGTATGTGAGGCCAATAGAGGGCGCTGTATTAACATTTTCTTATCAAATGGTCTAAAACTTGGTTCCTGAAAGTCTGATCTACAGACTAGCAACATTGACATCATCTGGACTGGGAACCTGTTACAAATGCAAAATCTGGGGCCCTACATGGGGGGAAAAAATCTACATTTGAACAAGATCCCCAGGTGATTTGAATGCACATCAAAGATTGACAAATTGCACTTTTAAGCTAATTTTAGTGACTATCTGGTATTCAACTTGCACCGTAATTTTATTTATTTTTTATGTATTTTTATTTTTATTTTTTTTTGAGACAGAGTCTCTCTCGCCTGGGGCGAGTGCCGTGGCGTCAGCCTAGCTCACAGCAACCTCAAACTCCTGGGCTCGAGCAATCCTACTGTCTCAGCCTCCCGAGTAGCTGGGACTACAGGCATGCGCCACCATGCCCGGCTAATTTTTTTCTATATATATATTTTTAGCTGTCCAGTTAATTTCTTTCTATTTTTGGTAGAGACGGGGTCTCGCTCTTGCTCAGGCTGGTCTCGAACTCCTGAGCTCAGAACGATCCACCAGCCTCGGCCTCCCAGAGTGCTAGGATTACAGGCGTGAGCCACCGCGCCCGGCCCGCACCGTAATTTTAACTAGTTCTTGTCATTTGGTATTCAAGTTACTTCATTAGATTCATAACTAGTATAAAAGATACTGCAATGAATATCCTTATAAGTAAATCTTAGTGCAAATATCTGTTTTCCAAAAATTAGTTAATTGGAGTGCTTGATTCAAAGAATATGAACATTTGAAGGTTTCGACACATTAAATTGCCTCTGTTTACCTTTAGTCCAGCTGTATGTAAAAATGCATGATTTTCCACATCCGTTTCAATAATGGGTGCTTTAAAAACTGTCGAGTTTTGGAGGTAAAAACTGGTATCTTATCTTTAAATATTTTGTGATGTTTAGAGTAGGTTAAATATTTTTAAATGTTAATGGTGTGCTGCCATCTAGGGAGAGGTGTATGTTAAAAATGAAACACTATGTCATGATTTGGTAATTCTGTTTTAATAATTGAGGAAACCATTCAGTACATGCGTTCAGGCCCCAAGTAATACAACCAATAAAGGGCAGACCCAAGAACTGAAAATCTGATTCAAGAACCAAGAAAGATCTGAAAGATTCTTTTCTAATCTATAGTCCCCATTATATCACAGCAGTACAATGAAACCAAAATGAACCTCATAATAATAATACCCTGACTATTCTAGTGAAATCAGCTAGTCAAAACCCTTTTTATTTCCATTCTTATGCTGAAAATATTTCTAAATATGCTCAATGCACACAATGAGAATTATTAAAAAGGAAGGTATCTTGTATTTGTAGTAAATTGTTAATTAGAGAATGCATTTAACATTTCTTCGAGGAAATTTATAGTATCCCAATATTCTGAATAGAATTCTCATGCTAGGTGTAAGAGAGTGGGCTTAATTTTACTCAGCCATACGATGCTGTTTTTTGTCTTTGTTTTTGATCCTAGGTGAAAGCCTATCTTTTTCAGCATTTATATGTCTAATCTGTGCATGTGAGATTCAGGAAGGGGTTTATAAAGTCAAAGAATATTCTTTCTGGTTCTTGGGAACTGGGAAATAAAATAATTTCCACTCAGTGAATACTTGAAATTATTGCAATGTGCAAAATACTTTGAGCACACGAAGAAAAAGTAATTGACTATCTGGAAGAAAAGAATTAAAAAGAATAATACAGGCTGGCCACTTTTCCGTGTGTTATTTCATATAAGTGTCAGAACAATCCTATTGCAGTTCCTTGTTTTACAGGTGAGGAAACGTATTTAGAAAGATTCAGTAGCAGAGCAGTGATTCACTTTAGGTGTAAGAAGAGCCAACCTAGAGAATGTGACAATAGGACTGATTCTTAGTGGTCATTTGCAGACAATATGATGTGAAAAATATCTACAGATATGTTATTAGAATTAAAAGTTTAGCAAGCTGGTCAGGTGTATGGTGGCTCATACCTGTTATCCCAGCACTTTGGGAAGCCAAGGTAGGAGAATCGCTTGAAGCTACGAGTTTGAGACCAGCCTGAGCAACATAGTGAGACCTCATATCTACCAAAAAAGAAAAAAAAACACAAAGAATTAGCCAGGCATGATGGTATGCACCTCTAGTCCCAGCCACTTGGGAGGCTGACGTAGAAGGATCACTGAGGCAGGAGGATCACTTTGAGATTGCAGTGAGCTGTGATTATGCCACTGCACTCCAGCCTGCATGACAGAGACCCTCTCTCTTAAAAACCAAACACACACAAAAAGTTTACCAAGCTCAGTGAATACAAAATCAACTTAGAAACCAGATACAATGTAGCTGATGTTAAATTTAATAGAAGATGTGCAAAGTCCTTTGTAGAAAGTTTTAAACCCTTACTGGAAGACATTAAAATAGACCCAAATTGATGGACATACAATGTTCATGGATAGGAGTCAGTATTAAATATGACAGTTCCTCCTAAAGTCATCTATAGCATCAGTGCAAATTAAAATCCTCAGAGCTTTGTTATTGAATGTGACAATCTTCTTCTGAATTTTATCTTTATTATTTTGTAGAGACAGGGTCTTGCTATGTTTCCCATGTTGGTCTCAAACTCCTGGCCTCAAGCAGTCCTCCTGCCTTGGCTCCCAAAGTGCTGGGATTACAGGCATGCGTCTCTGTGCCCGGCTGGTTCAAATTTTATACGGGAGTTCAAAGGCAAGATAACAAAGAAGGAGGAGATGGGGTAGGACTTGCCCTCCCAGATACCAAACCCTGAAATAAGGATAGTACAGTCTTGGTGCAAGAATAGACAGACCATGGAACAATATAGAGAGACTGGAAAACATATGTATGAAAACTAGATTTTTGATAGAATGGGAATTGCTAGGGGCTATACTGGAGTGGAAAAATTAAAATAGGATCTTTATGTCTTGCCATTTAAGTATCAATTCTAGGTGGATTAAATGTGAGAGGCAAAGCTAGAATTAAGAAAATATAAGAAAACATTTTATGACCAAGACTGCAGAAGGGATTCTTAACACATAAAAGTACTAATAATAAAAGATAAATTTGAATATATTAAATTAAGAACTTCTGACCATTAAAAGGGTGAAAGGAGAAATACCAAACTGGAAGAAGATACTTGGAATACATATAACTGATAAAGGACTAATATCAACTATAGATATATAAGAACAACAGAAACCCAATAGAAAAATGAGCAACAGACATCAACTGACATTTCACAAAAGCACAGATAGTCCATAAATACATGAAGTAAAATTCAACTTTATTAATCTGGGAAGTGCATATTAAAATCATAGGTGTCATTTTACACCTACAAGATTGGCAAAAATGTTTGATCAGTTCTTAGTATTGGATACGATACAATGGAAAATATTGCTGAAAGGGGTGTAGGTTGGTACAACCATTTTGGAAAGTAGTTTACCTTTAGTTTATAAAGTAAATATCTCCTATAGAATCTCTTGTATCTTTAGGAAACATTTACAAGAATGTAGCAACATTGTTTTTCAGAGCAAAAAAACTGGAAACAGCTCAGATATCCACCAATGGAGTAGATAAATAATAGGACATTCACACAGTGAAATACTATATACCCTGAAAATGTAAGAACTTTAGTTACACACATGAACATAAATGAATCTTAACATGTTAACTGGAAGAACCAAGTCACAAAAGAATTCACACAATATTCCATTTATATAAGGTTCCAAAACGGAAAATTGTGACACCGTACTAAATATTCCACCATTAGGGAAATAATAGAAATGCAATGCAAGGAAACCACTAATAAAATTTGGCATAATTGTGCCGGGAGCAGGGGGCAGAGGAATGCAGTCGAGGAGGAGGTCCTACAGGGGGCGCCTGATGTGCCGTAATATATTTGTCAGCCAGATGGCTGGCACCTATATGTTTCCTACTATTTGGACTGTAAGTAATACATTTTAATGCACATGTATATTTTGTAATATGTACAATAAAATTAAAATAATAGAAATGTATACATCTGATTGGATTCTAGATCAGTTAAACTACCATCATACCTAGAAAATGATAGTTAAATATTTAAAATGATACTTACACATTTCTTCAAAAATATGGCAAATACTACTTTAAAACAATTTTCTGCTTATGTATTTGAAATTTGTTTTAGTACGGTTGACTTGAAGTGGTAGCTAAAGGTCCAGTGCGGGCATGGCGGTGGCAAATAGGTAATGTTGCAAACAGTCTTCAGCTCTATTAGAGCCTCTCAGCATGGAAGAGATGAATGTGTAGTTTGAAAAAGCATATATTAAAACTATTATCTCATTGCTTTGATATATTTTCTTTCAAATAACATCAAAGTAGAGCCATAAGCCTTATATTTTGTGAGAATTGAGCTCTAACACTACTTTCTGTCTAGACAGCCATCAAGTTAGTCTTCACTGGGTGGGGAAAGCCAAGTGCCTGGTCACCAGTGTCCCAGGTGCTGGACTGGGGGTCAGAAAGAGTGCACTTAACCAATGATGGTGTTTCTAGGTCAGTAACAAGTTAAACAGTTCAAAACATCGAGTTGCATGTGATGCTACACAAAACCTCCTGTATTGTCTTGGTTGGGATGCATTGGTCAATACAAGTAACATACCTGAGTCCAGCCATCCTCCCTTATGAAGCAGACTGTCCTGGAATTTTATACCTCTTAGGACCATTCTGATGAGCCTATATCTCTTCCTGACACCTTTGCACCTGATGGTAATCTACCCGTGCCAAACCATTTCTGCCCTTCTTGTGGTGTGGTGTCTCCTTTTTTCAAATAACCACCTTGAGTGTTCACAGCTGTCAAATCTTGGAGTGATTAGAGGCTACTTCCTGAGTAAATCAGCTAAGATAGAGATCACTAGAAACAGGGTCTTTCTGGGCAGAATGTTGGAAGCAACTCCATTAGGTGACAGGCCACCAAGCTGGGTTGGGGGAGCTAGGATTTGGCTGGTAGTGAATAGTCTTCAAATATTTGAAAGGCCTTAAGTACAATTGGGTTCTGTGTATTCATTCTTTTGGAATTACTGAGTTGCCTGTTATATGCCTGGCATTGTGCTAGGACCAAATTAAAAAAAAAAAAAAAACTCTGTGTCAAGATTAGTGAAGAAATGAGAAGCTAATTTTTGCATGAAGCAGTGGATATATATTAATATTTTTCTCTTAGAGATGAGGTCTTGCTATGTTGCCCAGGTTGTACTTAAACTCCTGGGTTCAAGTAACACCACAGCCCCCTGCCGCCCCCCGCCCACTAGCTGAGACTACAGGTGTGCACCACTGTACCCGGCTATTTTGATCTATTTGAAGGACTCCCAATCTGCTATGATTAAGATCTTGTTGGTTACTGTAGAAAGAACTTGGTTGGAGAAGATGCAGCTGAGGAATTTCACTTTTTGAGCTTTCACATAATGCACTTTTCAGGATTAGCCCCCAAGGAAGGGGTGCAGCAGTATTCAGGATGTCTTGGAACGAGTTTATGGGAAGTCAATGTGGGATCTGAATCAGGATAATATATAGTAGGTAGGATTCATTCAACAAACATGCTGGCCAGATCTAGGTGCTAGAAATGAATATAACAATGAATATAACGTAACATCCCTCCTCTCTTAGAGCTTATTTTTTAGTGAGGAAAGACAATGACCAAATAGTTTGTGTTAAAAGTTATTAAGTGGTATAAAGCAAGTTATTATATGATTTCATCAAGGAAGACCCCTATAAGGTGTGGTTTTAACAGAGCTCAGAAGATAGGGAGTCAGCCATGTGGCTCTTGGGGAGAGAAAACCATCTTGCAGAAGCAATAGTTCAAAGGATGCAAAATGTAACTGAGACAACAAAAATGCTGGTAGAATAAGGGAAGAGGAAAATGGTTGGAAATGGTATCTGGGGACGTGATTTTGTAGGATTTTATAGGGAATGGTAAAGATGTTAGCTTTTATTCATGATATGACAAATTTGAAAGCGTATGAGCAAATGAGTGACATAATCCTACATTTTATTACTGGTTACTATTTGAAAAATAAACTGTCAGGGAAGTGGGAGGTGGAAGAAAAAAAGAAATGAAAAATAAACTGTAAAGGAGCAATTTTGCAAGCAGGCAGGCCAATTGGAATGACCTTGCATTAATATAGGTAAAAAATTATACAGGCTTAGATTAGGAGAATAGCAATGGAGACAGTAAGATTTTGAGTATATTATTAAGGTAGAATTACTATTTCCAGATAGGTGGATGTAAGAAAAATCAAGGATATCTCCAAAGGTTTTGACCTAAAAAAATGGAAAAAAAAAAAATGGAGTTCTCCTCTACTGAGATGAAGATGACTAGGGGGTGGGGTGAGAACTTCTTTTGTGGGGGTAGGTATCAAAAATTTCATGTTGAATATGTTGAGTTTGAGAAAACAGACCACCATGTGGAGATGTTAGGATACATTGGGAATATACATATTGGGAATTTAGGGTCAAGGTCAGGGCTAGAGAGATACAAATATGGGAAGTATGGTTGTATAAATAGTATCTAAAGCTGTAGGACCAGAGGAGATCACCGTGAGAATGGTAATGGATAAAAAGGTCAGCCAACTGAACCATGGGGTGCTTGTATATTTAAAATAGAATGATTCAGTAAAGAAGACTGAGGGGGCAGCCTGTGAAGTAAGAAAGGCAAAAAAGAAGAAAACAAATTGGGGGAGAGGGGTGTCCCAGAAACCAAGTTTCACAAAAGATGGAGTGGTCAAGTGTCTGACATCTTACTGAGGTGTTGACTAAATGACTGAATTGACCATTTGATTCGATTTGAGTTCACTAGTATGGCTTCATTGGGGCAGCGAGGACAAAAGGGTGATTCCAGTGAACTGGGGAGGGAGTAAGAGGGGAGAAAGTGAAAACAGTCTTTAGAAGAGGAGTATTGTAGGGCATCAGCAACACGGTGGAACAGGAAGCCTGAACCCACCTTCTCCTGTGGAGAAACGAATTTAATAATGATACACAGACAAAATCCCTCTGTGAGAAGTCCATAAACCAGTTAAATGTTCCTGTACCACAGGCAGGTCTGAAATCAACTGCTTCGAAGCCAGGTAGGAAATCTCAGGGTACTGTCTCTTGCCAGAGCCTCCCATCCCGCCACCCCTGCACAGCACGGTGCAATTGGGAGATCTTCGATTTCCGTCTTCTCCCTGTGGAGAGGAAAAAGTATAACATATATCCAAAATTGTGACTTTTAGGGGCCTGCCCGAAGGACCAGTTTCTGTGTTGCCTGAATCCAAGAACTGACAGGAACAGGGCGCCACCTTGCGGTCTCGGGGACCAAAGACGAAGTGTGCTAAAGTCTGCAGTATCACAGACAAACACTAGGGGGAGCTCCAGTACCGTAGGTTACTGTAGCAGCAGCAAGGCTGCGGTATCGCATACAGACAGCAGGGGGAGCTTCTGAGCAGAAAACAAAACTAAAGTAAATTATATGTCCAAGCCTAGAGACAACATATTTCCACAAAAGGCTTGAGAAGCCCCCAGAATCTCTAGCCAGGCTGAATAGAGAAAGTCTTTTTTTTTTAAAAAAAAACTATTTTTATATTGCGGGATGAAGTAAAAGAAGAAAGTAGCTCCTATACTGGGCCCTATTCCGTGGCAGATCCTTGTTTCATAGGGTTAAGGAACACTGAGGAAACAAACGTTGTTTGGAAAAATCCAGGTATAGTTGCTTTGTATGTTGTGATGGGTGGAAGGGATGAAGTGAAGTGTGAAAACCCCTCACACCCCCAATCTTGCCTCTGATTATGTCCTCAAACCCTAGGGTGGGGAAAGGGCCACTTTTATTCCTCCTCCTTGAGGTTGTTGACAGCCATGTAGTGAGAGAGAACAACAGGCAAAGAGAGCGACATGCCCAGCATGTTGGCAAAGATGACAAGCAACATGTCTGTGATCATCCTGATCAGCTCTGCTTGGCTCTGACACCATCTGCACACAGCTCAAGGTAGGAGGCCTGAACCGAGGAGAAAGTCTTTAATACAGAAAACTGGGCTGCAAAATCTCGGAGAGGTGGATGATTCTTAATGCTGAAATACCAACAAAAAAATAACAAGACATATAAAGAAACAGAAACATGGCACATTTTTAAAAAACCCCAGAAACCTAGAAATGAATGAAGATCTATGAGTTGCCAAAGAATTCAGAAATATCATCATAAGAATGCTTGATGAATTAAAGGAGCATAGACAACAAAACAAAATCAGGAAAATAATGCATGAACAGACTGAGAATATCATCAGAGAGATAGAAACTGCAAGGAAGAACCAACTGAATAATACATAACTGAATTGAAAAATTAAAGAGAGGGACTGAACAGCAAAGTTGACCAGGCAGAAAAAAGAATCAGTAAACTAAAAAACAAGACTTTCAAAATTGCTGAGGCAAAAGAGGAAAAAGAATGAAATAATATGAAGAGCGCCTAAGGGACTGATGGGACATCATCAAACAGAACATCATTATGGGAATTCCAGAAGGAAAAGAGAAAGAGGTAGAGAACTATTTGAAGAAATAATGGCTGAAAAATTCCCAAATATGAGAGAAATGGACTTACAGATCAAAGAACTTCAGTGAGGTAAATCTAAAGGGACTCACAAAAAGACACATTGTAATAAAACTCAAAAGCCACAAAGAGAGAATCTTGAAAGCATCAAGAGAAATGCAACAAGACCTCTTGTTAGATTATCAGCAGATTTCTCAGCAGAAACTTTGCAGACTAGATGGGAATGAATGACACATTCAAAGTATTCTGAAAAATACCAAGCAAGAATACTATATTTATCAAAACTGTGCTTCAAAAACAAAGGAGAAATTAACACTTTCCCAGATAAAAGCTAAGAGCATTCATCACCGCTGGGCCTGCCTACAAGAAATGCTGAAGGTGCTTCCTTCAAGTTGAAGAAAAAATTTAATAAACAGCAACATAAAACCGTATAAAAATATAGAAGTCCCTGATAAAGGTAAATGTATAGACATACATACAATCCTATGGTATTGTAGGTGTGAAAATCACTTTTAAGTCTTACATAGAATTTTAAAAACAAAAGCATAAAAAGTAATTATATATGTATGTTAACAGATACTCATAAAAAGGTAATTTGTGTTATCAATAATATAAAGTGGAAATGAGACAGATATAAAGTGTAGAGTTTTTATACATGGATGAAGTTAAGTTGTTAACAGTTTAAAATAGAATTTTACACCTTTAAGATATTTTACATCATTGCAATGGTAATCACAAAGAAAGTATCTACAAAATATACACAAAGGGAAATGAGAAGGGAATAAAAATATATCACTTTGAAAAAATTAACAAAATACAAAAGACAGCAAGGGAAGAGAGGAGGGACAAAAACACTACAAGACATACAGAAAACAATGAACAAAATGGCAATAGTGAGTCCTTTCCTATCTGTAATCACTTAACTGTATTAAACAAACCAATTAGAAAACACAGATTGGCTAAATGGATAAAAAAATAAGACCCAACTATATGCTGTCTACAAGAGACTCACTTTAGCTCTAAGGACACACATCAGCTAGAAGTGAAGGGATGGAAAAACATTTCATGTAAATGGGAACCTAAAGAGAGCAGGGAAGGCCATACTTAATATCAGACAAAATGAACTTTAAGACATAAACTGTCAGAAAAGGCAAAGATGTGCATTATATAATGATGAAAAGAGTTCACTGGGAACATTAACAATTATAAAGATATACACATCTAACATGAGAACTCCCAGATATATGAAGCAAACATTGACAGAACTGAAGGGAGCATCTTTTTGTGCACTTATTGGCCATTTGTATGTCAATAGAAGTTGGCAGCAGCACAATAATAGTTATGAGGCCATTATTATCAATATTCTTTCAGTTATGAATCAAACAACCAGAAAGACGATCAAGAAGGACACAGAGGACCTGAACAGCAGTACAGATCAATTTGTCCTAACAAACATTACACCCAACAATAGCAGAATACACATTCTTAAGAACACATGGAACATTCTCCAAGATAAATCACATGTTAGGCCATAAAACAAGCCTTAACAAATTTAAGAAGATTGGGCTGGGTGCAGCAGCCCATGCCTGTAATCCCCATACTTTTGGAGGCCAAGGTGGAAGGATAGTTTGAGGCCAGGAGTTTGAGACCAGCCTTGGCAACATAGTAAGATGCTGTCTCTACAAAAAATTTAAAAATTAGCTGGGCACAGTGGTGCACGTCTGTAACCCCAGCTACTTGGGAGGCTAAGGCAGCAGGATTATTTTTGTCCAGGAATTTGAGGCTATGGTGAGCTATGATCACGCCACTGCACTCCAGCCTGGGCAAACAAGACCCTCTTAAAAAAAAAAAATTAAGAACGTTGTAATTATACAAAGTATCTTCTCCAACCACAATGGAATAAAACTAGAAATCAATAGCAGAAGGAAAACAAGTAAGTCCACAAATACGTGGAAATTAAGCAGTGCACTCTTAACAAATGAGTCAAAGAAGAAATCACAAGTGAATTTAGAAAATATCTGGAAACGAAATGAAAACATACCAAACTTATGAAATACAGTGAAAGTAGTACTAAGAGAGAGTTTTATAGTGGTAGATGTTTATATTAAAAAAGAAGAAAGATCTCAAATCAACAACTTAACCTTACACTTGAACTAGAAAAGAAGAATAAACTAGTCCAAAGATAAGAGAAGGAAGGAAATAATAAAGATCATAGCAGAGTAACTTAAGTAGAGAATAGAAATATAATAGAAAAAAATCAAAGAAACCAAGAGTTTGTTTAAAAAAAAGATCAGCAAAATTGACAAACTCTAGCTAGGCCAACTAAGAAAAAAGAGAAATGATTCAAATAACTAAAATTAGAAATTAAAGAGCAGACATTACAACAGATGTCATAGAAATAAAAAGGATTATGAGACTGCTAGGAACAGATATGCCAACAAATTGGAAAACCTAAAAGAAATGGGTAAATTCCTAGAGACATACTACTTACAAAGACTGAATCATGAAAAATAAAGAACCTGAATGAATTATTTAAAATCAATAACCAAAAACTTCCCAAAAAAGAAAAGCTCAGGACCAGACGGCTTCACTAGGGAATTTTACCACACATTTAAAGAATTAATAACAATCCTCCTCAAACTTTCAAAGAGTTGAAGAGGCAGGAACACAGACTCATTCTGTGAGGCCAGCATTACCATGATACCACAACCAGACGAAGACACAACAACATGAAAACTATAAACCAATATTCCTGAAGAATATACATGCAACAAACAAGGTATATAAGGAATTTATCTCAATATAATAAAGGTCATATGTGACAGGCCCACAACTGATATCATACTCAATGGTGAAAGACTGAAAGCTTTTCCTCTAAGATTAGCAACAATACATGGATGCCCACTGTCACCAATAATAGTTAACACAGGAAATTCTAGCCAGAGCAATTAGGTAAGAAAAAGAAATAAAATATATCCAAGTTTGAAAAGTAAAATTATCTCTATAGACAATATAATCTCATATTTTAAAAATTCTAAAGATTCTACCAAAAATTACAACTAATAAACAGTTTCAGCAAAATTGCAGGATACAAAATCAATGCACAAAAATTAATTGTATTTCTATACACTAACAATGACCAAACAGAAAAGGAAATTATAAAAACAATTCCATATACCTTAGCAGCAAAATGGATAAAATACAAGGAGTTGAAAGACTTATATGCTCAAAAGTACAAAACATTGCTAAAAGAAATCAAAGAAGATATAAATAAATGGAATGACATCTCATGCTTGTGACTTGGAAGACTTAATATTGTTAAAATATCCATACTACCAAAAGCAATCTACAGATTCAATGCTATCTCTATCAGAATCCCAATGGAGAAATAGAAAAATAATCCTAAAATTTACATGGAATTTCAAGGGACCTTGAATAGCCAAAATAATCTTGAAAAAGGACAAAGTTGGAGGCCTCAAACTTCCTCATTTCACAACAAACCACAAAATAGCAGTAAGTAAGATGGTGTGGGCTGGGTGCGGTGGCTCACATCTGTAAACTTAGCATTCTGGGAAGCCAAGGAGAGAGGATTGCTTGAGCTCAGGAGTTTGAGACCAGCCTGAGCAAGAAGGAGACCCCATTTCTACTAAAAAAATAGAAAAAATTAGCTGGGCCTGGTGGCGCATGCCTGTAGTCCCAGCTATGTGGGAGGCTGAGGCAGGAGGATCACTTGAGCCCAGGAGTTTGAGGTTGCTGTGAGCTAGGCTGATGCCATGGCACTCTACTCAGGGCAACAGAATGAGACCCTGTCTCAAAAAAAAAAAAAAAAAAAAAGATGGTGTGCTAATACCATAAAGATAAATACATAGACCAATGGAACAGAATAGAGAGCACAGAAATAAACCTTTGTGTATATGGGCAGGTGATCTTTGACAGGGTGCTTAGATCACACGATGGGGAAAGGACAATCTCTTCAACTAATGACAATGTTAGGAAAAACTGGATATCCACATGCAAAAGAATGAAATTTCACCGTTACCTTACACCACATAACAAAAATTAACTTAAAATGGATTAAAGACCTGTTAGACTAAGACTAAGACTAAAACTCTCATAGAAAAATATGGAGGGATACCTTCAGGACATTGGATTTGGCAATGATTTCTTGTATATGTCACCAAAAACACAGGCAACAAAAGCAAAAATAGACAAATGGGAGTACATCAAACTTAAATTCTTCTGCACATTAAAGGAAACAATGGAGTGAAAAGGTAACCTATTAAATGGGAGAAAATAACTGCAAATCATATATCTGATAAAGGGTTAATATCCAGAATATATAAGGAACTTCTAAACTCAACAACAAAAAACTTGATTTTAAAATGGGCAAAAATGACCAGCTGGGCATCCCAAGGCTGATCTGAGGTGGTACCTAGAGTCCCAGGGCAACAGAGCAATGGCTGAGCTGAAACACGTAGTCCTGCAGGTCAAACAACCCTAGTAGCTTGCTTCCCTGGGGCTAGAGTCATTGTTGTGCTGCTCCCTGTCCCCCAAGGGCCCAAATGACAGTAATACTTGCTCATTCTGAGGTACTTGCTGCCATTGCACTTGGCCTTACAGAGTCTGGAATTCTGCCAAGCCCCATCATTCCAGGGTCTAGAGTCACCATTGCTTGGTGCCTCATCCCCTGGGACCTAGGTTGCCTACTGAGCCCTATTGTCTTAGGCTCCTGATTTACAGTTGTACCCTATGCCCCAAGCTCAACCCTCCAGAGCACCACTTCTTCCCTGGAGTTGGGCCAGGGCTATGCCCTGCCCCCCACCCCCCAGGGTAGAATCACAGCTACAACCCAATCCCCTGGACCCAATCTGCTAGAGAATGCCTCAGAATCACAGATCCTGGCTCTGTGGGCAGCCAACATCCAAACCTGCCACAGATCAAAACTGCACCTCAAGACCCTAATGTCACGATAGGTTTGTGAGACCCTGAGCCTAGGACCTCAGCCCCTATACCTGGAACAACCCAGTGCTGCAGCTGCTTGTAGGCCATGTCAGACTTGACACCAAGAAGGGTCCCCTCGGCTAAGTCTCCTTAGCATGAGGAAAATGAAAATAGGACCCGAAAAGCCCTTGTCACTGAGGACATTAACAACCTATGCCACTGCCACCACTACAACAAATTTCTACAGCCCAGGCCACTGAGGTGCCCACAGTTACTGCTGATGTTGAACACAGCTGAAGAAGTTACACGGAGACTATAACACTATGCCTACCTGGAAATAGAATCACCACATTCTTCTCAACTGGTGCACTAAGACCCAACTGCAGATGCAAGTCTTTCTCTATGAAATCCACCCTAGAAAGTTTGGAAGAGGTAATTGTTCCACCAGATACACAGACATCAATGCAAGGACACAAGAAACGTGAAAAGGCAAGGAAATATAACACCACCAAAGGAACTTAACTGTCTAGTAACAGGCACCAATGAATAGACCCCAGTCAATGGATTGCCAGAAAAAGAAGTCAAAATAATTATCTTAGAAAACTCCATGAGATACAAGAAAATACAGATAGACAATTCAATGAAACCAATGGTTAGTTCCTTTTTTATTGATGACTAGTATTCCATGGTATGGACATATCACAGTTTGTTTAACCATTCACCTATTAAAGGCCGTTTGGATAGTTTATACAGTTTGGGGCTACTAGGACTAAAGTTGCTATGAACATTCGTGTATAAGTTATTGTGTGGAAATAAGTCATATCTCTGGGATACATGCCCAAGAGGATTGTATAGTAAGTCCATTTTTAATTTTGACAGGAATTGCCAGGTGGTATGGTCTGAATGTTTGTGGTCCCCCCACTGCCAAATTTGTATGTTGAAATCCTAATCCCCAAGGTGATGGTATTAAAAGGTAGGACTTTTGGGAGGTGAGCCCTCATGAATAAGATTAGTGTCCTTATAAAAGAGACCCCAGAGAGCTCATTGGACCCTTCTGCCTTGTGAGGACACAGTGAAAAGGCAGCTGTCTATGAACCCTCTAGGAGCCCTCATCAGACAGCAAATCATTGGTGCCTTAATATTGGACTTCCCAGCCTCCAGAACTGTGAGAAATAAATTTCGGTTGTTTATAAGCCACTCAGTCTATGGTGTTTTAGTAGAGCAACCCAAACAGACTAAGACATTGGGCTATTATCCAGAGTGGCTATAATATTTTATTTTCCCACCAGCAATGTGTGAGCAATCCAGTTTCTCTACATCCTTGTGAGCATTTGGTGTTACTGCAATTTTTAGTTTTAGCCATTCTCATATGCATGTAATGATATTTCATTATAGTTTTATTATATTTACATTTCTCTAATGGCAAATTATATTGAACATCTTTTCATGTGTTTAGTTGCCACCTGTATGTCCTCTGGCGAAGTGTCTGTGAATGTCTTTTCTGTGCCAAAAGTCAATTTTCTAGTTGAATTGTTTACTTTTTTGTTGAGATTTGAGGCTTCTTTATATATTCTAGGTAAAAGAACTTTGTCTAATAAGTGACTCGAAAATATTTCCTCTCAGTCTGTGATTTGTCTTTTTGGTTTTTTTTAACATGGTTTTTGTGTGTGTGTGGCAGAGCAAAAGTTTATTTTGATGAAGTCTAATTTATCTATACTTCCTCTTGGGAATTATGCTTTTTCTGTCAAATCTTAGAATTCTTAGTCCTAGGTCTCAAAGATTTTCTCCTGTGTTTTTTCCTAGAAATTTTGTAGTTTTACATTTTGCATTTAAGGTCATGACCTATTCTGTTAATTTTTGTATAAGGTGTAAGGTCTAGGTTGAGGTTCATTTTTTGCCAGTGAGAATCCAATTACTCCAACATATTTGTTGAATGGCTATCCCTCCTGCATTAATTGCTTTTGCTCCTTTGTCAAAAATTAACTGGGCATATTTGTGTGGGTCTGAGTTCTCTCTTCTGTTCCATTGATCTACATGAACTTCCTTCCTTCAGTATCATGCTATCTTGATTACTGTGATCAATTTTTAATAACTATCTTTTTAGATGATATCTTTTTTCTCAAAATTCCTAAAAATAATAAATACTAATAATAGATGCTGTGAAGGTAGCAAATTTTTCTCTGATTTCTCTCATTGTAGGATCAAATTAAGTCAACTATGGTAAAAATCTTCTCATTCTTGTCCATCTGGAATAAACCAAAGAATAAACCATTTTTGGTTTATTCAGATAATCAGGATATTGTTATCTATAAATGCTATGGCATGTGATGTATTAAAAGTCTGAAATTTTCCTCAAGTGTCTGTTAAATTTGTAGACTGAGGAGAACACACACAAGCACTCACAATAGTTTTTCACACACCACGTAAGTGCTCAATTTATGTTAGTTTAATTATTCTGGTCACTTTATGATAACTTGTTTTTGTTGTCTGGAAAAGA
>RJWJ010016174.1:0-34983 GCA_004363605.1 Indri indri
TCAGACTCTATATGTATAAGATGCAAAATCATGCAATGCAAAAATTTGCATCACATTGCTGACTTTACCATTTAAGAAATTGTATTAAATTTAACTTTAATTATTGGGAAATAATTAAAAGGCACTTTTGAACTTTTCATCTTGAAAATACTTTATATAAGAATTGTGTCTAAGCTCAGAACTACTATTGACTTACTATATATTATGTGGTGATTTTCAATATTTATATAATAAATATACTTTGTATGATTTTTCCCTTAAATACCGACGTCTGTCTCTTTACAATAGACTAAAATATTAAACATCAGGGACTGTTACTTAGCTATCAATCATATTCAACTACTCTGTCTCAGAGTATTACAACATTATTACCCTCTTAATTATGGGAAATCTGTAATATGTAATTCAATTTTATTTAGAAATATTCTCAAACTTACAGAAAAGTGTAGTTCAGAGAATTTACAAATTTTCTTAACCATTTGTGAGAAAATTACTTATATGATGCCTCAATATTTTTGTATATATTTCCCACAACCAAAAACATTATCTTATATACCCACAATAAAAATATCTAATTTTGAACTTTTCTATGTTACTACTATCTACTTCTCACATACTCTTAAAATTTCACCAATTTTCTAAAAAGTGTCTTTAATAGCTAAATGATCTGGTCTTGCATCATGCATTGAATATATTGCTATGTTTCATTAGGTTCTAGCATTCTGCTCTTAATTTCTTGATTATAAAAATCTTGACTTTTTTTTGCCAATTATTTTGCATAATATCCTCAAATCTGTGTTTCTTTGATATTCCTCGTTTAGTTTATTTTCATGCCTCTTTGGCAGAAATACCAGAGAGTGATATTGTGTTTCCTAACAGGTGATCTCCCCCATGTTTATCTATATAACCACACCTGAACTTGTATACCCTCAACAGGCTACAACCCCAGAGAAGAACTTTCAATCCCCTTTGGTTTCCATGCCCTGTTCCAGCTATGCTGGGCCATCACCCACTGTCATGGAAACACTCACTGCCTTCTGAACCAGTGTGGCTCCACTTTAACCATCATAGTAGCATAAGACTCTATTCATTTCCATCTAATGGCTTTGGACTTAATTTTTTTTTTTTTCAGGAAGGGAAAGGAGAAAGGAAGAGAAGAGAAAGGACAAATATATTTTTAAATTGCTAGTGAGGTTTAATTTATATAAAGTAAAATTCATTCATTTTAAATACAAATTTCCATGAGTTTATGCAAATAAATCCAGTTGTGTAACCACTACCAAATAAATATGGACTATTTTCACCACCCATAAAATTTCTCTTGTGCCTATTGTAGTTAATACTCTGTCTCTAGCCACAGTCACATGATAAAACTGGCCTGCTTTCTGTCACTGTAATTTGGCCTTAAAGTTGCACTTAAATGGAATCATAAAATATATATCGTATCTGTCTAGCTCTGTAAATTGGAAAGATGTTAAGATTAATTCTTGTTGGTACATATATCCAGAGTATTCCATTGTTATCCATTTGCCATTATTTATCTACTTATCAGTTGATTTGATGTATGTTCCAACATATGGGATACTATGATGAATGTTGCTATAAACATGTGAATATAAATTGTTCTGTGAACATATTTTTATTTGACTTTAGTTGAACTGATTGGACACATTGTAAGTATATATTAAACTTTATAAGAAACAAACTGTTTTCTAAAACTATAGTACAATTTTAGATTTCCACCACCAGTGGATGAATGTCCTAAATGTTCTACTACTCAACAATAATTGGCATTGTTGTTCTTTTGAATTTTAGCTATTCCTCTATGTGTGTAGAGGTATTTTATTGAGCTTAAATTGCATTTCACAAAGCTTTAGAAAGCTTAAAATAAGGCCATGAAGTAAAATTTCACATGTATGAAATAATCTAGGTTTTTAAAATTCCCTTTCTCTCTTTCCTGAGTAGTGCTTTATTAGCTTCAAGCATGCTGTGTTTTCTTTTAGCTTAGACATTTGTGATCAGTAAGTCATTATATACTCGCAGCTAGAATAAGTTAAATTTACCATGTTATTAAGTATAACATATTAAATGGTACTGAGTTTTTGGATTAATATAGTTGATGAGAATTTCACACTGTACCATTCTAATATACAGAGGGTAGGAATAAAAAGGTTATATAATGATTAAATTAAATCAGCTAATTAATTATTTTAATAGATGAGAAAACATTACTTCTGTTCAAAAGATCTGCAGTGATATGTGTTTAGAAAAACAAACATTTCACATACAGCCACTTGTAGGTTCAATAGATCAAGCTCGTATGGGAGGGGATCACATATAAAGAAGGGTGTGCTTGGTAGGTGGGATGTGGATAAATGGGAAGGAGGAATAAAGATAATTACAAAGGTAGGTGGGCAAAGTCATAAAGGGAATTTGTGATTCTTCAATAAAAACTAACAAAATGTATTCACTTTACTGTCTTTCAGTCTATGTTGTGGGTACAAGTTACCAGTGGCCCATCCATTACCAATTCCTCCTTTCTTGTTAACAGATAATCATTGTTTTGGGTGCAGTAAAGTGGCTTGCTAAAAAATCGTTCTCCATTGTCCTTTGCAGTGGCTTCCATGTGACTAACTTCTGTGTAATGGTTGTAGGTAAAAATTGTTGAGTGGAACTTTCATAGAAGTTTCTTAAGGGGCAGGGGAGAGAGGTTGGAGTTGATTTTGGCTGACAGCCTGTGCATGCCTTTTCTTCATGGTCTTCCCCTTTTTTTTGTTCTTATTTCCCAGAATATTGCTATTATAACTGGAGCTCCAATCTCGAGACTGTGCATATATAAGCATAGAAGAAGGGATGACTGAGAAGAAATAGCCTGGGTACCTGCTGACACTGATTTAATACTAACCTTGGACAACCCATCCTTATGTTTCTTCTTACATGATGAAATTAAAAACCCTAATTTTTAAAGCCCCACTTTTTTGAATCCATATTATCAGAATTCAAATGGAATATTTTGCTGATATGATATGAAGGTCAAATTTTACCAACAATTATACATTCTAAAATATAGTTTCCCTTTGAACATAAAATATATCTTGATAAAATATTAGTTTGCATTAGTAGTGAAAACTATCTTATCAAATTTTTTTTGAAACTTAAATATTGGGTCTTAAATATTAGAACAATATTTGTTTAGGTACTACCGAATAAATACTACCCCAAACATTTAATGAATCGTACTTACATTGTGCTACAAAAGTTTGGTCGTTCGTACATTTTTTCATGTCCTAAACCAGTATTATTGGAGCATGCAAATACACATTTTTGGGTTATGTTTGTAATTGTAGTAGTGTTAAATGATTTTGTACATGTGAAAACCTTTCTAAATATGGTGAATTGAATTGCACGCAGCATATACGTCATTCAAGCTGCTTAAAAATCTCATGTGATCCTTATCAAGGATTTAATATTGAGTCATTAATTCACACAAATAGATTCCAGATGACATAAATATGAAAATCTGTTAAATGAAAGAGAAATTCACCAAATGCAACCTAATATTCATTTCTGTATCATCAAAGGAATAGTTGTTAAACCTAATGAAAATGCAGAAAAGAGTGTTGGCAGTTGAATTATTGTTGTGCCTCTTCTAATGGCTTGCTCTTATAAATTTTTCAGTCTTTTTCTTTCTGTAAAACAACCTAAATTTATTTAAGATTGATGATGAACTTGTCAGCTGTATTTTCTTTACTTCATTATTCTTTCATCTTCTCTGTGAGGCCTATCTCAGTTTATATTTATATTATTCATTTGAATGTTTGTCTAAGTACCTGACTTTACTTACCATGAAATTTATTTATTTACCCCAATATATTAATACATTTCCAGGTACACTTTGGCTTAGAGTTGCTGGGATGGCTAGATGTGTTGAGACTCCTGATAGGCCACTGAAATCCAGAAAAGTGTAGTAGTAGGATCATTATTATTTCTTTTGTTTTAGTTAATTATAATACTGCATTATAGTTAATCTCATCTGAAAAATTACCCAGAGATCCTATAAATGCCAAGTCTGCATGTACTTTCAAATGTATTTAACCAAGCTATTGCTACTTGAGTCAATAACAGAGTTCCTTCAGGGTTGGGTGATACAATGGTTTGGTTGTGGTTTGTTTGGCCATGATAAGTCTCAAGTTGAAATTTGATTGCCAGTGTTGGGGGTGGGGCCTGGTGGTAGGTGGTTTGGGTCATGGGGGTGGATCCTACATGAATGGCTTGGTGCCATCCTCTGGAAAGTGAGCAACTTGTCACATTTAGTTCCCAGGACAACTGGTTGTTGAGAAGAGCCTGGCACCTCCTCTACACCCTCTCTCTGTTGCTTCCACTCTTGCCTTGTGATCTTCACATGCCGGGTCCCCTTCACCTTTAGCTATGGTTGAAAGCAGCCTGAGGCCTTCACCTGAAGCAGATGCTGGCACTGTGCTTCTCTACAGCCTGCAGAACCATGAGCCAAATAAAATGCTTTTCTTTATGAATTACCCAACCTCAGATACTCCATTACAACAACACAAATAGATTAAGACATGTGGATCCACTGTTAACTGAAAGATTTATGCTAGCAATTAAACATATTATGGTCCATGTTTGGTGCTTTTGAACTGTGTAAGCATATGCTTACATGAATTGCTTTTTCTGAGATTATAGAAGGAAGAAAATCCCTGCAAATAAGAACACTATACATTTTTATCAGCTTGCTTAGTTAAAGAAATGGTCTGACACCACTTATTTTCATTCTGTGTCTCTCAAAGTACATGCTCCAGGCTGAGAAAAGAACAGGGAACAGATATTTCCCTGAATTGATAGACATGACATTTGTGTAAGTATTAATAGGTAGATAGAATGATCCACAAAAAGGATAGTCCGTTTTTCCTCCTTTCCACTGAAAGGAAGAAAGGTGAAATGTAAAAGTTGGAACGAATGTTATCAACTCAGTCTGTTACCTGAGCTCACAAGTTAAACATAGTATTGCAATGTCAGCGTTTTGCCAGGAAAGTTGAATGCTATAAATATCCACTGCATGGAAGCGATATTTGACCTATAAAGTACTACATCCCAACAGTGCTTGCTGCAGAAATGGGATAATCATTGTCTACAAAGTGACAGAGTTTCTCTAGAGTTTAGGCAGAGAAGTAAGCCCCATGTAAAACGACAATAAAATGTGTTATGAATTTTGAAGTTTGGACTGACACATTTTGTTCATTATGCATTTTCAAGAATTGCCATATTTAACCAAGCATCCTGATCACTGTCTTAGCAGAAACTGTAATTTTTCAGTTCCAAACTATACTAAAATTCTAGTTGGATGGTGTAATTCTAAATTTGTAATTCATATTGGTGAAAAGGAACTACTATTTCCTGATTCAAAGCAAGTGTTTATATTTCAGTGCTAAACACTTAGAAATGTTTAGAATATCATAAAACATAATTTACAGAATATTTGGAAATTAATAGGCTTATCTTCACTTTGGTTTTGTTTGTTCATTATTTGTGTTTTTTGCTTGGTCAGACAAATGCTAATGGCACAGATACTCTAGTATCTTTGTGATTGTGAATTGTGCTGTGATAAACATTTGAGTGCAGGTGTCTTTTGATAAAATGACTTCATTTCCTTTGGGTAGATCCCACAGTAGTGGGATTGTTGGATCAGATGGTAGGTTTCCTTTTAGTTCTTTGAGAAATCACCATGCTGTTTTCCATAGAGGTTATACAAATTTGCAGCCCTACCAATTTTGTATAAGTGTTCCTTTTTCTCTGCATCCATGCCAACATCTACTGTTTTGGGGCTTTCTAATAACAGCCATTCTGACAGGGGTAAGGTGATAACTCATTTTGGTTTTAATTTGCATTTCCCTGATGATTAATAAGCATTATTTTCATATGTTTGTTGGCTATTTGTCTATCTTCTTTTGTAAAGCTTCTGTTCATGTTTTTTGCCCAATTTTTAATTTTTTTTTATTTTTACCTTGCTGATTTATTTTAGTATGAAGAACTCAAGCAAATCTGTAAGTTCTTTTTAATTTTATGTTTTACATTTAAATATTTAACACGTGTCATTTTTTGGCAGTAAGATGTGAGTACGTATATAGATCATTGTTGTTGTCTTTTTAATAAATCCGAAATAGTTACCTATTTGAGCATTTATTGACTATTTATTGAGTAATCTTTTCTTATAAGGATTTTGTGGTTGCCTGTTTATGAACTAAATTTTGAACTTTTGTAAAGTTATTTCTGGGTTTTCTTATCTATTTTAGTAATTATTTTTAAAATATCTACAGTCACATTAATTTAAATACTATATCTTTACTGTATCTACAATGAATCATTACTTTAAAGACTTTATTGTTCAAATCATTTATGAGAATTATAGAACACATAGGGATTTCTTCATAGATTGGCAGGTTGAAATATAAACTATACTTATTGACACATGGTTTAATGCAAGTAGCAGTTCACTGGTAAAATTTGAATACTCAAAATTACTTGGAATTTTAAATATTATATATAGATGTGGATACATCTCCTTTCTGATTTTTCCTTCTTACCCTGTAAGATTTTGTTTTAACCTCGTTGTAGATAATCAAGTGCAATTGCTGGTCTGAGAAATAGAGACAATTCATAATTTCCCATAAAAAATTTGAATTTACAGATTTATGATATATTCTCCAATTTGACATTTGATTTTAATGAAATCATTGCAAACAATGAAACAAAACATTTAAAAAAACCACGAAGGAAAGGGAAAATAGATAAACTTACTGAGCATCTACTATACATTGGATATTTTGATAAATACTTGGCCTGTATTATATATCACAGAAAGCTGTCATATATGATACTGGTTTAGCTAGGCAAATAGGAAAACAACGCTCAGACATAGCTTGACAGAGGTCAATGTTTTCAAATTGTACATCAGTTATTCAGTTCAAATTTAGTGCTCATGCTCCTCCTCAAACTAAATTATAAGGCAACCATACAGGAAAATAACATATCAACTGCTCGCTACAGACTAAGTGCCAAATGATTTGTTTATGGATCTTCACATGTTCCTTATTACTTCAGGATTTTGCTGAAGTTGTACTAATGTTTGAACTCTTTTCTTCCCCCAATAATCCTATTCATTTAACAAACACCTATGCTTCCTGCAAACACCTACACTTCCTATAAATATCAAGTACAATTTCACTTCTTAGGAAAGTTTTCCTTCAGACTATCCTACATTGAACTAATTTTTCCAGCTATGCTTCAGTGTTTTTGCAATTTTCCTTTTTCTTTTCATAGTTTAATTACATATTTGCTTATATAATTGTTAATTATATTTAAAGTAGAGGACAAGATCCTGCCTATTTTTGTCAACACTGTCCCAGTGCCTGCAATATTCTAAGTAGCTAAATGTATTTTTTGAATGTATGGAGGCAATTTTTTTTCTACTTTAGAGAAAAAAGCAGCAGGTTTAGCAATTTTAGATCTTCTCATGTTTGTATAGCTGTTAAAATTGGGCACCAGGAAAATACATATGTATCCTTATTTCTTGTTCTATTATAGGCACATTAAAAGTGTAATTTACAAGGCTCATAACCTACAGTTTCATTTTAAATTCATCCAACTATTATTTGACCTCAGAAGAACCACAGGAATCTTAGTTTTTCCTCCAATCCTGTCAATACCATCAATACATAATGTGTCTTCACTCACCCATGAATTTCTAACTATTTAATGTTCAATTTCCTTTTCTTCTGCCATTAGATTTCTACTTTTCCTATTACTACGTGAGATTTGCAACCTGCCTTCACTGGTCCCATAAAATTAAAATTGTTATCTTAAAACTCATCTTTACTTTATTATTTTTAATTATTTAAAACATAGACATCTTCCTACCCAATTTTTTCAGAGTAAATTAGGTTTTTAATAGAAATATTAAAAATTCTAACATTTTAAATAAAAAAGTCCACAAATGACCAAATCTTAATAGGAACAAGATTTTAAAATCATAGATCATGATTTTCATTGCATCACTGAAAACTACTAATAAAGTAGGCCTGAAAACACAATTGAATAAAATATACTCTCAGGAGCAACCGACTTTGGCAGTTTACATTAAGCAGTTTGATGAAAACATTACATTTGACTTGAAAATGTTTCTGCTTCATTTATTTTTCATATTGTTAATATTCCAAATGTGAAATCACACAAGCAACCAAATTATAACCGTGCAAAAATTTTTTTATTTATGTCATTTAAAAGCCATTTAATTTACTACAAGATCAAAGTTTTCCCCAACAAAATGCCATAATACCATGACAATTTGTTCCTTCTGTTTAAATAAGTATGAATGAGGCTGAAAGCTTCAAGTTGATTCTATTTATATTATTGAGCAGATATTCTTGTTTAACTGATTTTCATGAAAATGGATTTTTACTTTGTATTTCTCCCATCAGTCTTCTGTCCATATTTGCTGCCATTAGAACAGTATCATTTACTGAACTCTCTATATTATAGTTATTTAATTATTTATTTAATTTAATTTAATGTTAAATGCATAATGTCTCACCTAAGTGCTAGGTTCTAGATTTGTCCTCTTGAGTAGGCCGTCCATCTTTGATCATCAAGTCAGTTCTTTCCAAGTGGAAGAGCTCAGATTAGACCAGTATCTCCAAGACCCATCAGATGTTCCCAAAACAGTTTAACTTGCTGAGGAAAAATCAAAATCAAAGAGTAGAGCCAACTGGTGCCACTTCGAACTAATGATCAGAGAGTGCAAATGGGTACAATCATTACCTAAAAATCCCCCTGAACTTTCAATTGTCCCAAGTAACTATTTTGTATCTTTCTTTTTTTATTCACCTCAAACCTTCAACAAGGACTTCCCTGACAACTTCATTCTAATAAGATGGCAAGCTTTTCAAATTTTACCCAGAAAACATAAACTCTTAGATAAGAACTGCCAGAATTCAAATCTACTAAATCAAACTAGCCTCACAGTCTGTATCATCAATGTCTTCTTTCTTGGTAAACTAAAAGTAACGTCCCTCATTATTTGGTGGCCGCTCCAGTGTTCTCAGGACGTACTCCTGTGATTTTTTTTCCTTTTATTTATCATACCTATCAACATAGTTCTATTATGTCCGTCTTTAAGAGAAATATACACCACCACTCTGTTTCCCTCACACCAACCATTCCTATTTTCCCCTCTCTACTTTACAGGAAAACTCTCCCAGAACTTTGCATGCTCAGTGTCTCCACATTATCATGATTTATTTTCTAACCAACCTATCCTGATAGAGCCAAAGTTTCTTCCCTGCATGCATTACTAATATTAAGTTACCAAAGATTATTAGTTTGCCAAATCTTGCACTTCCTATTAATCAATTAAATACTTCATAAGTTCCCCTTTCTTTACCATCGCCTGCATGTCATGATTCGCTCTGAGAGGTTGCCTACATTTCTTGACAAGTCTTTTCCTAGAAATCAAAACGTATACATTTCTCTTCCTAAAATTCTACTTTGATATTTAATACACTTCTCAAAATTAATAAATACAAATGGAATTCTTGGAACTTTCAGTGAATCTCTTTATCCCCTAGATTTTTCTACCTTGATTATGATAGAAGATATATCCATAAGCTATAAATCTAAGAATTGTCTTTAAGTAAGCTTATTTATTTACCTCTAAATCTATTTCATAATGACTGTTTGTTTACCTTAAAAATGTATAGAAAAGAATGCTTATACACTGTTGGTGGGACTGCAAATTAGTGTAACCTCTATGGAAAACAATATGGAGTCTCCTCAAAGAATTATAAGGAGACCTACCATTTAATCCAGCAATCCCACTACTGACTATTTACCCAAAAGAAATCATTTTATCAAAAATAAACCTGCATTCGAATGTTTATTGAAGCACAATTCACAATTGCAAAGACGTGGAATCAACCCAATGCCCATCAATTCATAAGTGGATTAACAAAATGTGATATATTCATATTCATATTCACCATGGAATGCTACTCAGCCATGAAAAAGGATGACTTAATGCCTTTTTCAACAATTTGGATGAAGGGGAGACCATTATCCTAAGTGAAGTATCCAAATAATGGAAAAACAAACACTATGTGTACTCACCATTAAATCGATACTAATTGATCAAAACTTATGTGCACATATGAAAGTAACATTCATCAGGTGAAGGGAAGGTTGGGGGGAGGAGTGGATGGGCAAATTCACACCTCATGGGTGTGGTGCACACTGTGTGAGGGATGAGCACACTTGTAGCTCTGACTCAGGCAATGCAAAGGCAATTTATGTAACCAAAGCATTTGTACCCTGTAATATTCTGAAATTAAAAAAAAAACTAATAAAAATTAAAAAACAGCAATCATTTATGAATAAAAATTAATAGGTGATTATCTTTGAAAAACAACATGAGCAGGTTAAATGTGCTTCCATAAATTTATGAAATCTGTTAATTTGCTTAGCTAATCTTTTCTTTGTTAGGTCAAAGAGAAACACATATGCAATATTTTAAAACTGTCTTAAGTTTAATTAATGCCTAAATACATGCTAGCATCTCTTATTGATTTTAATACTCATGTGTTAGTCTCATTTTAACATCTCTGCTAAATCTTCTTAACATTATGTATATTTAATTGGCTTTTTTATTTTTTAGTTATATGTAAACTAATGGTGTTACCTTACAATGGATGATATCATAGTTTCATGAAATACATGTATTTAGAAGGACTTTTCAATGTTAGTTAGATCAACTTGTTAATTGTGCTTTATGAGAGCTGGGTTGAAGGTTTAGCTTTTCCTAAATTTCACTCAGCTTCACATAACGTGCTCTATGGTTTTTTGTTACAGGTAGACTAATATATCAATTCTAATACCATGATAGAATGAATTATTGCTCATAGTCACCGGATTTTCTTCCCTGAAGGCACAGAGAGGAGTGTGTGCAGTCTGTTCTAGGTAGTCTGCACTAATCAACCTGTATCTCTACAGCGTGCTGCCAGGAATATACATCCCTGATCATTGCAACATGACTTGCTATATTCCTCTTCAAGTCAGCCTTGGTCTAGTGACTTTCTTAACATAATAGCAAGTGAAGAAAAATCAAATACTTGTGCCATTTCATTCCTTTGCCATTTGCTTCCCTCTGCCTCAATAATGGCCCATATGGAAGTCGCTCTTTCATCCTGGGTCCTAGAATGAAGATTTGTGGAGCACATTGGCAGTTGGCACACAGCAAATACAAAGCACAAGTAAGAAATAACTCTTACACATAATATACTGAAATTTAAGAGTTGCTTGGTTCTCCAGAAGTATTTAATAAAAATTAACTGATATAAATACATTTACTGAATGTACATTTTTGCCTACCATATGCCAGGCATTTTTAAGGTGCTGAAATCGAGTTGTTAATATGAGAGGCAACCCCCTGACTACCTTTGTGGAGCTTAAATTCTGTGAGAGAAACAAACAGTAAACAAGTGGACAAATAAAACAAAAAAGATGATTTCAGAGTGTGTGGTAGGTGATATTCATAATATATAGCAGTAGATCTTTGGAACTGGTCAGCTCCAGAACTGGAGTATCATGATCAGGAAGTCACTTTAAAGGGGCATAGGGTTTTAACAAAAATCTTAATAATAAGAAGAAGCTAACAATATGAACATCTGGGGCACAAGTTTCTAGGCAGGGTTACAGAAAATCCAAAGGCCAGAAAGCAGAAACGGGGCCTATTATAGAACGGACACAAAGCCAGTAAGCATGAAACGTTGTAAGGTCATAGGGCAATGGTAGAAAATGTTTGAAGTCCTGGCAGAGAGCAGCTTATATAAAGCCTTGTTGTGCTCAGGAAGGAGTGCACAGTCTATTCTAAAGGGAGTCTACAGTAATCAGCCCATACCTGTAACATAGTTTCAATACGTAATAAAAAGGTACCCATATCCTGACAACCTTAATTTTATTCCATTGAATTTTGTTTTCTGAACTGTTTATTAATTTTACTGTCACTTTTGACCCTTATACCTTAGGCTATCCCAATGATACTGACTTGAGGATTCCTCCTATATTACATTGTACATTCACTCCTCTGACCTTATTACTTATATCACTTAGCTCTCCTGCTCAATCTAACTCCACCTTGATGGATCTTCTCTGGTGCCAACTCATATTGCCAGCATGCCTAATGAGTTTGCCCTCGACTTCTAAGAAGGAAATACAAGATTTTTTCTGTATTCTTAGAATATTTAAATATAATGCTCTCAGTCAACATTATGTTTTTATTCAGAAAGATGTCCTTTTTTTAGATGGGGGATAATCAATATTTAAGGTAATTTTAGAATTTGCTACTGAAAAATTAATTGACATTCACCTATATTCTGCATATGGTAATTACAAACTTAAAATATTTTTCTCTAGCATGTTCTTGAAAATGAGAAATGAATTTTATATTAGTTTAGGGCATGAAAATATCTAAAACTCAGGTAAAAGTTATCCAAGTAATTGCAAAAGTATAAGAAAAATCTCTTTAGTTACAAGAACGGTACCTGGATTTTGAACAAAATAAATTCTAACTTCATTTGTAGTCTCTGGCAACTTATTTAAGGGTCTTAACATATCTATCTCTTTCTCTATATGATATTGATCCCCCAGTGTTTGTGAGTGTCATTCAAGAATACATGTACTAGAAATAAAAATATGTAACCAGAGAATAGTTATATCAAAATACAGAATTAGACTAGAGGATTATTTCAAATATTAAGAACTTATGTTACTGAAATTAAGACACATATTTGATTCTGAGCCTCCTAGCAGTATTTAACTTTCAAGATTATTGCATATACTGTATGATGACAAATTATAGGTAAGAAGGTAAGTACCAATGCATGACATTATTATTATTGTTATTAAATGCTAATACTGCATCTACTCCAGGATTTTTTTATGGTACTGAATATCTCAAACTAAGAATTCATTACATTTCAATTTTATATTTTGTATGAAGATATAAGAGGAGATTAAACTGATATTGAATTTCAAATGTATGTTGACTACAAATATACGTTGATTAGCAGAGCTGGAGTGTTTGTCCAAATATTCAAAAATACATTTTCCAGAAATTTTCTGTAATTAAGTATAAAATAGAAGAGAAATTTCTATCTAGTCTCTGGTTCTAATGAGAATGTGCTATTCACAATATGGCCTGTTCCTCTGGCTAGATCACTCCTGCTGGCAAGAAATATAGCACAGCCTGTAGATATCCCCAAATTAGAATTTCCAAGTGCTAGCAAGAAATGTTCAATGTCTGGCAACTGGTAATTTTAGGATTTGATTCTACCTCTTTTCAGTTTAATCTTCAATATTCCAAATCATTACATGGCTTTTACTCATATGTTTCTGTTTACCTTTAAATAGTTTACTTAAAATACCTCTTATAAGTAATGATAATTTTCCAAGGCATAGACAGATTTCCTGAAGCTCATGATAAAAAATTGTACTTTAGCACTGAAGAATTAGTACAAACTCTAAACATATTGGTGGCCTGTGTCTCACTCAAGAAAACATTCATGGAAGAGGAATTTGATTCAATTTACATAAGCAAAAAACTATTATTACCTACAAAATCATGTTTGCTAGATATCTCCTTTTGATGGAGATGAGAAGAGCAATTAGTTATATGAGGAAGAGGATTGTTGCAAGCAGGTAAGAAACAAAAAAAGCTATTCACTTTTATAACTTGTGGGGACTCCAAGGCTTTTTAGGTTCAATGGTTCTCGTGAATTATGAGTACATTCCAGTTAATATATTATTATGCTTATGCTGCATTACATAAAAATCTTATTTGGATGCTTTTGAATTCCACGTATTGCAGAGAAAGAAAAAGTTTTAATATAGTATGCTTTTTAATATTTCTTAACTTCAATAACAGATTCAAAATGTATCCTTCTAACTATATTTCACTAATATATATATAGAGTCATACTTGAGTTCAAATCCTGACTTTATCACTAAAATATTTTTAAACATAAGCAAATTCGCATGTCTCTGAAATAGTATTCATAATACCTACATAACACAGGTAGACATGAGATTCATGTAGCCTAGAATATTAGGGCATGCATAACATATGGTAAACATTCAATAAATTTTAGCTATTAATAATTACAATATTACCAACTTATTCTAAATCAAACAGTTTAATGACCAGTGAATAAAATATAGTTGAGGAAAAGACCCTTATTACTCTTTAACTTGAAAGAGAATTTCATGTGAAAGATAGGTATATTTTCAATGTAACATCTAGAAATATTTTACCAAAAATTACCAATAAAATTATCTCTCTGATTATAATTTCTCCCTAAATGAAAACTATAAAAATAGATGCTCTTTTGAAAAAAACTTTAGTCTATAATTTTATAATTTTATGTAAGTAAGAGTATGCAGAAATCAGTGCAATATTAACTGAAAAAAATATATGTGAGTATTTTATCAGGGATAAATACAAGAGTTAAACAATTTTTTCAGTAGTCACCTTATGTTTACAGTGTTACAAACACAAAAAGGGATGAAGTAGAATTACATCAAATCATATAGTAAGATACTTTTACATTAGCAATATGCAAAGAGCTAAAACACATCCATAGTTATCCCAGACATTGAAATTATGTGATTAAACTTACTCATAAGTTAGCCTTGCATACCTAGAATAAATCCCATTTAGTCATGGTATAGAATCATTTTTATACATTGTTGGATTCCATTTGCTAATATTTTTGTGGAATTTTATATGTACCTTAATCAGAGATGTTGATTTACTCTCTCTGCTTCTATTTTATGAAAAATATTGTAGAAAAAATGGGATAATTTTCTCCTCTCATGTTTTGTAGAATTCATGAGCTACTACATCTGGGCCTCGTGCTTTCTGTTTTGTAAGATTACAAATTACTGATTCAATTTATTTAATAGAAATAGTCCAATTCAGATTGTCTGTATTTTCTTATGTGAATTTTGGTAGATTGTGTTTTTCAAGGAATAGGTCAGTTTCATCTAGTTTATGTAAAATTTGTGGATATAGTGTTTTATATCATTATTTTAAATACTTCCAGGAGAGATTATCTAGACATAAAAATTAGGAAAGTTTTTTCTTCTTAATCTCCTTTCAGTAAGGAATAAATTTATTGTCAAGCCTTTCACAAGCCAAAGGACTAAGCATAAATTGAACTATGCATTTTAATGAAAACAATGTTTTTAAACTACACTTATTTCATAGTAAAACAAAATTGAATTGAATTATTTTAGTTAGCTGGATCATTAGTGGTGAAATGGATGATAAAACCTGCATTACAGATTTATAATATATATTATATTGCCCATTAAGATACATAATAATATCTAGATACTATAGAATAGTAACTTGCAAAATATAAAATGCTATTTTACTGTACTTTTAATTGTCAGCTAACGTTTCAAATATTACTAATAATTCTGGATGATAAAGACTCACTGAGTTCCATAATGAAAAAAAAAAATATGTGGTAGAACAAGAAAGGGACTTATGGCCAATATTAGGAACAGGTGATGGATTTATCCTTTGGCTTTAAACAGGTAGAAAAACAGCAAAATATATTCAATCATGTATATCTTATACTATAAAATAGACAGCAAGGGCCTGCAAACTCCCAGAAAAAGAAAGAAAATATGATCAGCTCTGGGAGTGCAAAAATTTACTGCTTGGAAGGCATTTTCAGGAGACAGCAAGAATCACCTGGCAGAGTATTGGAGATAAGGAAGATGTAAAGAAGGAGATCTCCAGAAATCTAAAGAGAAGTCACCCAGAGTCTTCAGCTGAATACTGATCTGAGTAGGTGGGGAAAATGCGTAAGTTCCAGAAAGAAACCACCATAAAGATGTACTACAGAGCTCTTTGAGAGCTGATATTGTGTTGCCACAGCTGGATGGAAAAGACATTGTAATGCACAGGGCATAAGAAGACAATTAGAGAGGTATGTCCTTAGTAAGAGTGGTAAATTTCCCCTAGATTGCAAGCTTCTCTAAATTAACACTGAAAACAGATTATAAGCAAGTCTAGGAATAATCCTATGGACTCAAAGTATTAATACATTATCGGCATGCACAAACAAAATCCAATGCTATTTAAAGGAATTACAATAAAATCCTGGGACCAACAATATAAAATTCACAGTTTATTGTCTTATCAAAATGTCTAGTTATAAAAAAACTTGGGAAATGTGGCTTATAATATTGAGAAAAATTGGTCAATAGAAATAAATATAAATAAGTGATGTTGAAATATGAAAAAGGAAGTCGAAGCAATTATTGTCAATAGGCTACAAATGTTCAAGTAACTAAAGGATAATGTGACTATAATACGGAGAAAAATGGATGATATAAAAATGACTCATGTACTGATTCAATATCCTTACTGATTTTCTGCCCCTTTGTTCCAGTTATAATTGGTAGAGGGGAAATGTACTGTCTAATTATAATTGTGGATAAGTCTATTTTTCCTTGCAAGTCTACAGTTCTGTTATCTTTGCTACATAAATAGAGAAATAAATAGATAGATGTATAGAGAAATAGATACTCTGTTATCGGGTGCATGCATATTTAGAATTGTTATGTCCTCTTACTTAACTAACCACTTTATAATTAGGAAATGACCATCTTGATTGCTGTTGAAATTCTTTGCTTTGAAATCATTTATTCTGGTACTAATATAGTGACTTCAGTTTGCTTGTTTGAGTAATGTCAGCAGGTTACATAATTCCATCCTTGTATTTGTAATCAATTTTTTCTTTGTTTAAAATTTTTATAAGCAGCCTATGGTTGTTGTTTGCTTTTTTACCCAATGTAAAGTAAAATCTGTCTTTTAATTGGGTTGTTTAGACTATTTACATTTAAGGTGAATATTGATGCAGCTGGGTATATATCTACCATCTTTTTTTATATGTACTTTTTTATGTTTTTCCTTTTTTATTTCAAAATAATATAGGGGTACAAATGTTTTTGGTTATGTGGATCATGTTTGTAATGCTTCAGTCAGGGCTTTAAGTGTGTCCATCACTCAGATAGTGTTCACTGTCCACATCAGGTAGGTTTTTGCCCATCCCCTCCCCCTCCACCACTTGATTTCCACTGAGTTTTACTTCCCTCCGTGCACATGTGTGCTCGTCGGTTAGTTCCAATTTAATAGCAAATATACGTAGTGTTTGTGTTTCCATTCTTTAGATACTTTACTTAGGATAACGGTCTCCAGCTCCATCCAAATTGTTGCCAAAGGCCTTAATTCATCTTTTTTATGGCTGAGCAGTATTCCATTGTATACATAGGCCACATTTTGTTAACCCAGTCATGAATTTATGGGCACTGGGCTGGATTCCATATCTTTGCAGTTGTGAATTGTGCTGCAATAAACATCTGAATGCAGGGGTCTTTTTGATAAAATGACTTCTTTTCCTTTGGGTAAATACCCCTTGATATTTGTCTTCTATTTGTCCCAATATTTTTTTGTTGCTTGTATCTTTATATTTTATTTTGTATTGAGATCAAAATAATCTCCAAGTAAGTTACTAGAACTAATAAATGAGTTTAGCTAGATTAGAAGGATATGTGTTCCGTATATAAAAATTCAATGTTCTATAATACCAACTATTAATATAAGGTATACTAACTACTATGATGCCTTTTAAGATATAATATGCTGTTGGAATTTTAGTATTATTAATATAATAAGATATTAATATAAAATATAGTGTTGAGCTTATACTGTAGCTTTGAAAACTACTACATCCTCATATCAAAGTCTCACTATGTATGAAAAAGGTTTCTAGCCTCAAAAATATATATACACATGCCATAATGTATCTATTAGAATGGTTACTGTTAAAATGATAGACGATACAAATACTAGAGTCTTTTACTCATTTGGTACATTTTTCACACCATCATTTTTCTATCCAGAGATTACAGTTAGCAAGCCGTGAATGTTACCTTCAAAATTACAAATAAAATTTATACCAATGATATAATTCAAACTTAAGGGGCATTGCCACAATTGAAAATATATGAAGAAATATTTATAGCTAATGTCTCAGATGAAAGGCTCATAAGCTCAAACCACCAGTTGCTTATTTATGTATCCATAAATTTACTTCATATATATGTGAGGCAATGTTCCAGCACTAAGAATACATCAGAGAATACAACAGACAAAATACCCTTCATAATATTGAGGTTCTACTTTAGTTAGGCAAGAAAAACAACAAAGAAGAAAAAGATGGAAAGTATATGGTATCATACCTAGTGGTGGGTGCTGCAGGAAAAGTAAAACAAGATGGGTAAAAGGGAGTGGAAAATGTAATCTTGGTAGGGGTTTACAGAAAGCTTCACTGAGAAGGTGGAATTTGAAAAATAGTCAGGAGAGAGACTGATCAGAGCAGATGTCTAAGGTAGTAGACAGAATTCCTCACTGATAAAAAATATAAAAGAGAAAGAACATGCCTAAGTACTCATTTATTTGTGATTGTTCAAATGTAGAAATGTAGAAATTAAATACTTGATTTTAACAACACTGATGTAATTTAATTTGTCTATGTTCTGGGTTCATGTTGCAGATTGACAATAGTTTCCTTCAACTACAACCTCATCCTAGGTGTAGACTATAAATTATTTTAATAGATTTGCCTACTTTCATTTTAGCATAGTAAATCATGATAATCACTATAAATATTAATTTACTCTGAGAGCAACTGGAACAAAATCCCATGTGGAATGTTTAAATTCTCTCATTTGCAAGTTCAAGTAGATGGTGAAAATGGCTAACTGTTTCATTAAACTGTTATAACCTAAGGCAAGCTGTTCTGAGAAAATCACTGAGTGGGACTAAACTACCAAAATACAGGTGAAGATCTCTTAGTCATATTTCATTGGATACACAGGAATGCATCTTCTTCAGAATTAAGACTAACTTCTGTTATTCCTGTGCTCAGAGGGTGCTATAGAACTACATGATATTTCATTTATAATCCTAGAAATAATAAAATTAAGAGCATGTAACTTTGTCATATTAGCTACATAAGTATATGTATTATAAAATATTGTCTATTGTTTACTAATTGGCTTTGTTACAGATTTCTGAAAATTTAGTCTACAAATCATATATATTAGGATTTATCATAAATTTTTTATGACAAAATATTTCCCAGAATATTTGAGCCTATTTATATATTTAAATTATATTTTTTAAAATAAATGAGAAATTTGAAAATGAGTACCATGACTATGGTTTGACTTTAGAGAGGAAAATTGTTATTTTTAATTATGTTTATTCTTTGAGTAAGTAATATGTTCACCTGATAACTTCAAAAATTATTAAAGAGTGTAGCATGAAATCTCCCTCCTTGGATACTCACTTGCTCACTTTTCCTACCTGGTGGCCACTGAAGGTTGTCAGTTTCCAGAAATATCCTATATCTGTAGTAAGATATATACATATGTTTTTATTTATTTGTATGATAGCATGTTCTGCCTGTTATTCTTTATGTTTTACACTTTACATCATATCTTATAAAACATCCCAATCAATACAGAAAGAGCTTATGGTTTTCAATTACAAATTACTTCATTGTGTAAATGAATCATAACTTAATAAACTAATTTTCTATTGTTGGATTTAAGTTGTTTTAGTTTTTGCTATTACAAGCCATGCTACAATGAATACCTTTGAAAAGAAGTTCATATGCATGCAAGTACATCTGTTGGTAAAATTCTCAGGAATAGATTTGGTGGGTCAATATGTGAATGGGAATGTATGTATAATTGTGGAGATAATTGTTAACTTTCCCTCCATTGAGAATTTTGCTCACTTACCATCCCACCAGTAATATATGAAAATGCCTATTTCCCCAGCATTTGCCTATGAAGGGTATTTACACATTATTTGAAATTCTATTCCTATCTGAAAGGTAAAACTTTATATCTCAGAATGGTATAATTTGCCTTTCAAGTGAGAATTAGTATATCTATGTTTCAAAAAAAATTATATTTGTTTGTTGGCCTATTTTGTAGCCTATTTTATATTACACTGTTAAAGTTTTTCTTTATTGCTATACAGAGATTTTTACATATTAAGAACATCACTCCTTTATTTGTCCTAGGAGATGGAACTTTTTCCCAGGCAGATTACTATTAATATAATGTTTGGTTGATAAAAAAATTAATTATTTAATTTTATTAGTTTTGCATCTTTTAACCTGTTCAGAAAAGCCTTTTTCACTGCAATATTAGTGTTGACAATTTCTCATAAGTTATTCTAGCACATTTAGAGTGTCATTTTATCCAATTATATCTTTGACACAATTTATTTTGTATAAGGTTTAAGAGGTGAATCTAACATACTTTGTTTCAGATAGCTATGATTTTAATCCTTAACTGTTTACTTATCACCTTCCTTTGTCATCTGATTTAAAACGTTATCTCTAATGTATAATGAACCTCATATATACCTGGGTAGATTTCCTGACTTTCTATTCTTTTCCTTGATCTTTCAGTCTATTTATGTATTCATACTACAATGTAGTTTTAAAATATATTTTAGTATCTCAAAAAGGTAGGCTTGCAGCACCTTATTACAAATCATTCTAGAAAAATATTGGTTAATATGTGCTTTTATTTATTCACATGTGATTTTAGAATTAGCTAGATTAGGAAAAGTTGGGGTATTACATTTATAGCATACCATAAATACAATTGATAAATTGATGAGTTTGCCTTTCTACTCGAGTACCTGAAATCCTTCTAATTATTTTCCACATTTGAGGGTGGAAGAATCAGTAATGAGCCACTTTTTATATTTTAATCTTTTACTTATTTTTGTGTTATGTTAATCGCTATTTGTTGTTATCATAAATAGGCATTTCCCCAGTATGTCTTTTATGTGTTGACTTCTGCAGATTTAATAATCTACTTTTAAAAATATTTATTAACCTTAACTATTTTGTTCATTTCTTTCATATAATTTTTTAGTTAATTTTCTTGGTTTTCCAAAGTATACAACTTTCAAGAAGTAGAATACATGTCAAGATTTCTTATGGAATGTAGAAAAAGAGATGTACATACCCAGTGACAAGTTCAAGTGTGCTCAAGAACCATCATCATGTGCTGGAAGCAGAACGCCTGGGAGAAAACATGTAGGACCAGCATTCCGACAAGAATGCTGGAGTAACAAGTATCCCAGACCTCCTGGTCTTTGCAATTTTCAACAATATGAAACAAAGATACATTAATATATTAATCACTAAATTTATTTTGTATGTAAAAATTTTTAGTCCTGAAAATTTCTCTAACATTTTAGAATAGAAATGTTTGGCATATTAATCTTCTTGATAATGTTCTTATTTTGAAATGCATGTGTTTAACATTTATATGAATCTAGACCATACGGAATTGGTATTTTATTGGTGATTGCACTTTAAAACCATTTTCAAATGGAATTTTAGTTTTAATGGTAAACTATATTAAAGCAGCAAAATATATTTTAAAATTTATATTTAGCGACAGTCAAATGGACATCACTGTTTAAACATGCTGTGTTTTGAGTTGCTTAAGCAAATTACATAGAAGCAGATGAAGTACAGTTTTTTTAAAAAAATCATTTCAGACTGAGTTGGCATTTTGGATAAAGTGAATATTAGATAGATATTTGCCAGACATTTTTGTTGTTGTTAACTCAGCAGCTGAAAATTCTTCTAATTTTCAAAAAAGAAGCTAGAAATTTCAGATATCCTCTTTCGTTTAGGGCTAGAGTACAGGCACCTGATCTTGACTTCAGCAGAGACATGCTATTGTTCGCAGCCTCAATGTTCAGGGCTACTGGCTGTGACGCTAGTTCTGCAACACAATCTGAAGGTGGTCTTCCTGGCTGTGCCATCTACAACCTTTAAATCTCTGGCTCTCTTGGTGATTCTGTGAACTTTTAAACAAACTTTAATAAATTTACCTTGAAGTATCTCAGGAATGGAAAAACAAACACCACGGGTACTCTCTAATAATTTGGAACTAACTGATGGACACATATGGGCACAGAAATAAGTGAAAATCATGAAAATCAAGAAGGGGGAAAAGGTGAAGGGTAAAAACCTACCTAACAGGTACAATGAACACTATTCAGGTGATGGGCACACTTATAGCCCTGACTGAAGCATTATAAAAGCTATCCATGTAACAAAAACATTTGTACCCCTTAATATTTTGAAATGTATAAAAATAAGACAGTCACCTTGCTTTTTATTAGCTGAATTGAGTTCTATTTGCTTTTGCTAAGAAGTTTTAAATAACTTTACTATAAATCAGTATCTCTTAACTTTGGAGTGATTGATATGTTGGGCTTAATCATTCATTTCTGGGGTATGGGGGATGGCTGTCTTGTGCACAGTAGGATGTTTATCAGTTTTTAACCACTAGATGCCAGTATAATATTCCCATTTGTGATAACTAAAAATGTCTCAAGATACTGTCAGTTGTCTTGTGGGAAAGAAAATTACCCCAACCCCAAGTGAGAGCTACTGCTATAAATAGATTGGCAATTAGTAAAAGGAAAACTGTATTATATGATACATAATCTGAGATTTTTATGTTAAATAGATATCTATTTCAGGAAATAAATATGAAGAGATAAACCTTTAAAATCACATAATTATGAAGATAATAGTGATTGAATATTGCTTGCAAAATTTAATAGAAAATGTATATCCTATTAAAATAAAACAAGGGAGACACACATTTTATCTCAGAGTAAAACTGAGTCTGAATTTCTCTAGTTAGTAGTTTAAATACCAAATTAGTAATCTTGAATAGCTAGCGTTATCATTAGAGATTGAAAATAACAATAGTAATATATTACAGAAGAGATTAAAATAATATGTTTTTCTTCTTATTTTCCAATTCTGTGCCTTTTGGGAGTGCTGTGTCTGTTCTCTTTTCCCAGTAAAATTTCTGAATTCTCAATGTACAACTGAAAAACATAATTAATGTGTAAATAACAATAAGATCCTTTCCAGAAATATACCCATTTAAAAGATCTCATAAAAAGAAACATGCACATTTATACAAATATTGATGACATAATATTTTTCATTATCAAAAATAATTTTCATATTTTGATTAGATCACTTTTTCCTATGTATGGGCATTTAGCACATTTTGAAAAAAATACAAGCAGCAAAATTAAAAATAATATGTTCCTAAGATTATACCTTAATAACATATATATACATATATATACATATGTGTACATAGACATATATATTACCCTTTTTATTGAAAAGACTGTCTTTCCTATGGAAAATCGTTTGGTTTAATTTGAGGATTAAAAAGTACAATAAAATTACAAAGATAAACATATAAATTTTAAAAGATCAAGAGATGATTATCTTCGGGATCTCAGGCCTTCGATGTCTCTACTTGTCTACCTATTAAAACATTTCATGCACACAAACACACGCACACATGCATGCAGAATAATTTGAATGGCTCTTTGATTTACTCATAAGGGAAATGTTAAGAACTTAGGTATTAGAAATTTTAAAAACTGATTTATTAAGACGGAAAGATTATGAAGTAGATAAGAAGAGGGAAAAAGGAAATATACTGATGGCTTTATTAAGAGAATTGTATAATTCACAATTTTTGTCTGTGTAGGGCAAGGATGTGAAACCATGGCATTTTATAGAAAAATGCTTCACAGAAAGTTTATAAATTACTTTTTGAAAAGATAGGAATTTAGTTAATTTACTGCTACCTGGAGCTTTTGTTCTTAGTTTTATAGTTATTTTTTTTTTTGTCTCTGCTCACTTAGAAAACCTCAGTAAGTATTCATAAAAAGCAAATGTACATGACACTGATAAAAATGCAGCAAAACAAATTCAAAATATGAGGGTATATGTTTCTGTGTTCATTACATGAAAACTCCCCATTCACCCTTCCGCTCAGCAACCACCAATCTGCTTTCTGTGTCTATGAATCTGACCACTCTAAGGACCTTATGTCAGAGAAGTCATACCATATTTCTCCTTTTTCAACTTATTTATTTCACTCAGCATAGTGTTCTCAAGGTTCATCCGTGTTGTATCATGTGTCAAAATTCTCTTCCTTTTTAAGGCTGAATAATATTTCATTGTATATATATAGCTCATTTTGTTCATCTGTCAATGAGCGGTTGAGTTATATCACCTTGTGGCCATTGCAAATAATGCTACTATGAACATGAGTGTACAAATATCTGTTCAAGTACCTGCTTTCACTTCTTTTGGGTATATATCTGGAAGTGAAACCGCTGCATCATATAGAGATGCATTTCTAATTCATCATCTTTTCAAGTTACTTTGTTAAGTTAAAAAAGCATAGTCTCTTCCTTCTGCTATAGAAAAATTTACCATTTTTCTAGAAACAAATCTGGAAGTGCCTGATAGAATGTGAATGACAGTGTATTTACTTACCGGCCTACTTATTTAGCTAGCTAGTTACTTAACTGGATAGTCAGTAATGCAAAGTATACTTTCAAAAAAATCTGATAGAAGAGTGTCCATCCACGTCTTGAATGCATTTAATTAGGTAATTTTCATAGTTTAAAACACTTTAGCCTAAATTTGGGTAAAAATAATTTTTATCGTAGATATCTTTTCAACTGATGCTAAAAAAGCTACAGATTTATTTAGCCAATTTGCTGTTATAAAAGAGTTCAGAAAGGGAAAATCATGACCACTTCCCAGTAAAGAGATTGTGCTGGAAAAGAGTAACAAAGCATGACCAATCTTCACAAACATTGGCCATCATTTTGAAAATTACTCTGTTAAGATTGTCTTCATATCAGTTACTTTTGGAAATGAAAAAATACAGAGGAATATAAGTAAAAATTGGCAATTATCAAGATATCCATTGCCCAGAAGTTATTATTGACATGTTTTGTTTTAGTCATTTTTATATAAGTTGTAAGGAAAAATATGAGGGTAAAACATGTGTGGTTATCATTAATAATTAAAAAGGTAGAAAGAGCACAAATAATGATTATTAAATAATTTAAATGTTCTATAATAATTCTTGTTGCAATTAACTAAATTTCTGAAGATATCATTGTATGTAAATACATGTGCTAAAGAATACTTTTGCTACAATGAGATTTCACCTTGGAATACTTTTTTCAAATTTAAAAGTAATACTATGTTTAATTTTATTTACATCCGAGAATTAAAAAATGGAAAAACAATTGGAAAAACTTGAAATCCAAATAAATATATATTGTAGATAAAGTCAGTTTCCTAGCAATGTATTTTAGTTTTCAATAGAATTGACTAACTCCCTGCTATTTAAGATAAGGTCATTAGTGTTTTTATGCTTTATCCCATTTTCTCTGCCTCTCAAACTCAATTGTCAGTCTTAATTTTACAATGTCTAGTTTATAGCATTGATATTTCTATTCTGTAACTAAATTTCCATTTGCTTAGATTTATCTTATATCCAAATTAAATCAATAAATTCATTAGTCCTTTTTCCCTTTTTTTTCTATTTTTCTAAACTCAACTGTAAGTGGCTAAATATTTTAAATTTATTTTTCAAGTTACGTTTAAAAGAAAGTGCAGATATACATCTAACTATGCATGGTGATTTAGAAAATGATAAAAGAGGCATTTTAATTTCAATTTGGAAAATATAGCTATTTAACTATTGAGACATTTGGGTAGACATTTTCAAAATAACAAAGTTAGATTCATTCCTTCCACCACATAACCAAGATAAAATTGAAATGCATAGAAAAAAATTGATGGAATAAATGAATCTAAAACAGACAAATAATTGGAACATACATTTTAATCTTGGAGTAGGAAAGACTTTTTCAACAATGAGCAAAAATCAGAACCATTGCACAATGAATATAAAATACATGAGAGGGAAATACCATTTGTAAAGTAAAAAGATAAATGACTGAATTTAAGTAACTGTTTGCAACTCATATAACACAAATATGCAAACAGAAATTAAAATCTCTTTAAAAAAGCAACCAATGCAGTACGTTATTCACTGGCCCTATTCTACAAATAGATATTAAATAGTTTACCTCTTTTTTGGAATATGGCAGGATCACACTTCCTTGACAACTTTGATTAAAGGAGATCACATGGTTTGTTTGGATAATAAAATGCAGGCAGAAGTGATGTGTAACCCTTCTCAGCTGAAGTTGGACTCACTACATTCTCATCCTTCTAACTCAGTGGTCATGGTAGTACATGTGAGAAATGAACCACACTCTGCCTGGGTCCCTGATAGATTATGATCAGAAAAGTTCCCAGATAATGTTGGCAGAATTTGGCACAATCATCAAATCTTTTTTTCTATAAAACCACTTGGATTATAAACCAGGAATTGGTTGTTTATTTGTGGCTAGAGCATAAACTACTCCTTCCTGACTGATGCATAGTACCTAACAGAAGAGTCAACATAAATCAAGCCATCTTAAATACACAGTATATATTTTAGAATGTTTTAAAATCAACCTGATTTCCAGTGGATTCTGTAATCTGGTATACAGCTAGAATTAATTCACTCTTGAGCAGGAATGAATTCACCGATAGGGTTAACTGACTTTTACATCTTTGTCATTGTCAATATAACTGAAAAAAAGAAACCAGAACACTGGTCACACTTTAGATTAAAGGGCAAAACCGAATGCAAAAAAGTGAGAGGTTTATTGTGAATTCAAGAGCTATAGCAAGTCATTACATGTGCTAGAAAATCCTTATGATAACTGTGATGGGTAATTACGACATTTCTTTATTCCTTTCTTCAATGTCAGAGCTATTTGAAAATATCCTGATCGTCTGAGAAAGTAAAATCTCTCTTGAGAATAATTTTCCTCAGTTATACTGCACAAAGGAAATCCTATGTACATTGTGTTTCACAGCAATGTGAAGAATTGCAAATTTCCCTAGATAATCAACCAGGGATCCATGAGAGGAGATATATCATTGAAGAGTACTTTGCTCTGTGCTTCTTTTTCAGGATAAAAGTCCTTTAAACTGCAAATAGGATTAGATAACTGACAAATTATCTGCAACACAAAGTAAGGAGACTATTTCAACCAATCTAATAATTTTTCTTTCATAGAAATAATTATCCATGATAATGCTTGAAGAAACAAGTGATAAATGTAGCTTATTTATATGCAAAATATGAAAACCTTATAGTGTTTTCCGCTGTATTAGTATTGAGTACTTAGAAATAGCAATGATAGATATTATCAACACACATACATATATATATATATATATACACTTTTCTAATTATAATCATGAGCACTTCACTCCTTGATCTAATTATTGTTTGTTTTTAAAAATTTTATAAGGTCTTCAAAAGCAAGGAAAGATAATCAAATCAAAACACACCAGCATCATATGTGTTGTCATCTCTCACTTTGACAGTTTTGATGCAATTTCATTCTGATTTAATTTCATATATGAACCCTAACTTGAATGTGTGCATGTGAGACTGGGAGAAAATAAGCAAAGATAACTCTTTTCTACCTTGATAAACATAAGCAAATGAGTTCTTCATGTATATAACATACCTGCCATTCATATTATGTATGTACTTTCATCATATCTTTCAGCATTTTTTCTCCTCTCTTTTCCCACCTTTCCTTTCTTTGTTTCTTTTCCTTTCTTATTAAATATTGAAAGGGTTTTATTTCCTTATTTTCTGTTCATATTAAGTACATCACTTCTGAGGTAAACAATTGAGGCAAAGGAGGATTGCCTTTTGGCTTCCTAGTTCATAGTAATCATTTTCTCCTCAGGGCCCAGTCCACCCTGACTTCTTTGACTTCTCATGATAATTTATGACTCTACTGTGTATTTTTAATAATCTATACTGAGATATTTATTCTGACATCTAATTTCTTCAGGTTTGAATCCCAACTCCCCACTTATTGAAGTGTTAATTTAGAAACACCTTTTAGGTGGAAAGGAACACTTTTTACTCTTTGGTAAAGTGAAAGTGGTTTTCCTAACACATGAGATAGTGGTAGAGATTAAAGAAGAGACATGCAAATTCGGACATGCAAATTCAGACATGGTTTTGGCAGATATTAAACTAATGTTCTCTCTCTCAACACCATAATGTTCGAGACCTAAAGTCGGGCTGACTCTTCTAGGTAACAGTTCATGACTTTGTCTTCAGAGTTTATGTTAGATAAGAAACTTTCTAGAGATGTTTGGGAGAGTAAATAATGCATAGTGGGTGTGATTTTGATTTTTTGCAACAAAAATGCAAAGACATTTGTTTTTATCACCTAAGAGTGAGGTCAATCAAGAGTGCAGTACAATTGGTGATCATAAAACGGAATCGATCTAACTGTCTCACAGGAGAATCAAATTGTGCCTTATATTATCCATCTCTTAGAAATTGTTTTAGACAAGTTAGCTTCCAGAATAATTGGACATTGAGTTTCTCATAATGAATTTTCGTTAAAACCTATTAAAACAATACATTTTGTTGAAATTTGTGTATCAAGGAGCTGTGTAACAAAAAGTCTAATTCTATAATAACAAAATATAAGGTGACACCTGTTTATTTGACTACACTTCCAAAATAATTAATATATGGAGTAACATTTAACTTTTTTATATCTGACGCTATAGTGATGATGATCTCATGGTTGACAGCCTTATGATATAAAAAGTGACATGGCACACTGGGTTTTCTTTGAAGTATAATTCTGACATTTACTTTGAAAATACCAGTAGTAATGATAGGTCATACAGCCATAATTCAGATTTCAAAAGCAATCAGTTTATATACATTGTGGCTCTGCTTTAAAGAATAGTGACTTTTCTCATTTGGTCTCTCAAATGAGTAAAAGTGTTGACACTTTGTAGCTTTTTTCATAGTTTTTCTTTTTTTAAAGTGCAAAATATGTTTAATACTAATACTTTAATTAAAATTTTATTTGAGATAACTATATTCACTTGTGAACTATATTCACAATTGTGACTTGTGCTGCTGTAAATATTTGAGTGCAGATTTCTTTATTATAGAATGTCTTTTTTTTTTCCTTTGGGTAGATGCCTAGTAGTGGAATTCCTGGATCAAATGGTATTTCTATTTTTAGCTCTTTGAGATATCTCCAAATTACTTTCCACAGGGATTGTACTAATTTGGAGTCTTACTAGCAATATAATGTGTTCCTGTAGATGCTCCTAATGAAGTTAAGGAAGTTCCCCTTTATTTCTATTTTTCTGTGAGTTTTTATCATGAATTGGTGTTGAATTTTGTCAAATACTTTTTCTGCATCAATTTATATGATCATGTGATTTTTTATTTAGCATGTTAATATAGTAGATACATTGATTTTTGAGTGTTAAACAAGCCTTATATACCGGGGATAAACCCCACTTGTTTGTGGTGTATTTTTTTTACATATTGCTGAATTCCATCGGTCAGTATTTTGTTAAGGATTTTTGCATCTATAATTATGAGAGATGGTGGTCTGTAGCTTTTTTTCTTTGTAGTGTTTTGTCTGGTTTTGTTATCAGGGTAATACTAACTTCAGAATGATTTGGGAAATGTTCCTTTCTTTTCCGTTTAGAATTGGTGTTAATTCTTTATAAACGTTCGATAGAATTCTCTAATGAAATCATCTTGACCGGTCCGGTAGTGGGGGTGGGGAGGTGAGGAGGTGGAGGGTGGTGGTAAACCCACAGCTAATGGAAACGGGACACACTGTATGGGGGAAGGACACACTTGTCGCCCTGGCGCGGGCGAGGCAAAGGCATTACATGTAACCAAAATGTTTGTACTCCATAATATTCTGAAATAAAAAAAAAATTAAAAAGAGCATCTACAAAAAATCATAGTTAACATCATACTTTTTTTTTAATTCCAGCATATTACGGGAGTACAAATGTTTAGGTTATGTGTACTGCCTTTGCGCCACCCGTGTGAGAGCTTCAAGCGTGTCCATTCCCCAGACGGTGGGTGCGCACCGCACCCATTAGGTGTGAATATACACATCTCCTCCTCCCCCCTCCCATCTGCCCGACACTGGATGAATGTTATTACTATATGTGCACTTAAGTGTTGATCAGTTAATACCAATTTGATGGTGAGTGGTGAAACACTGAAGCCTTTCCTCCTAAAACCAGAAACAAATCAAGGATATCCCTTCTCATTGCTCTTATTCAATGGTGTTAGAATTTCTAGTCATTTCATTGAGGTAATTAAAGGAAATAAATAGCATACAGATCAGAAATGAAGAAATAAAACCACCAGTTATTTGTAGAAGACATGATTGTCTATGTAAGAAAAAATCCCAAGAAATCAACAAAAACCTCCTCAAACTAATAAGTGAACTCATCCGGTCTCAGCATACAAGATAAAATACAAAAGTCAATCATATTTCTACATACTTATAGTAAATATGTGAACATGGATTTTAAAATATGCCATTTACAATCTCTTAAAAACATAAAATGCTTAGGTGTAAATCTAATGAAACATATATGGAATTTGTATGCAGAAAACTACGGAATACTGATTTAAAAAAATCAAAGATTTAAGTAAATGAAGAGACATCCTGTGATCATGAATTGGATGACTCAGTATAGGAAAGATGCCAGTCCTCCCTAAATTAACATTGCTTTTATTTTGAAAATTAGTTTCCATAACTCTTAAGAGAGCAATAATTTGGAGACTGAGATGTTTTTAGTGCTATGTTTATATTCAATGTTTTCTGAAGGATACCATGCAATCACTTCTTTGAAAAATAATGTGAAAAACATTGTTATATCTTTTATATGAGTATAATTTAAAACTTTGATGCATTTCTAGAACAAACGAAGATAGAATGTCACTGATAATCTCAAATAAAAAAAGAAGACATGCTTGAATAGTAAGAGGAGATATAGTATTTTTTATAAATAAAGCACACAATGAGTTAGTATTCATGATTTCACATGTGTTGTCTTTGAACTCTAATAAAAGAGGAGAATCAATTATGTTAATATCATTCTTAATGTTTGTTAAAATGTACCCCCTAAATCTATAAACATCAAAATCCATACTGGATACATTTTCACATTTTATTCATTTTTTAATGATAAATAATTAAGGAAGATGTTATTCTCATCTTAAGGATGAGGAAACTGGGATTTAGGGAACTGAGGTGATGTTCTCAAGGGCACCAATTATATAGTGATAGAAATAGAATTTAAATTCCTGTTGTTTGGCTTGAAGAAATCTAGTGACCTTTTAACTAAAATTATTTGCTCTGATAGTTACAAAATGTCTAAATATGATTGTAAGTATGATAGAATTTTGCTCCAAAATTTATCTCATTACAAATGTAAAATTTTAAATTTCCAGGATCCCAGATAAGATGAGGCCTCATTTAAAAGGTCTGAATGGCTGTATACATGATGATAAGTTCGTCTTTTAATTGGGGAAGCTTGGCTATAATACATGTGGTATGGACTAAGCTATATATATTGTATAAACGGCTGAGACAAATGTAAGATCTGATACCAGGGGACTTAGAATGTGGTTAAGAACACAGACATATAAGCATGCAGATCTATAAGCATATTTTAATAATCAAATGAGTTAATAATCAAATGAGTAGACTTAAAACTTCATTAGAAATCCAAAGCCCCTGCTAAGTAGTTCGGTGACTTTGAACAAGTTACTTAATCTTACGGAGATTTAGCTTTTTCACATGTAAAATGTAGATGAAGTTAATATCTACTTTATGGATATTTTTGAGGAATACATTTTAAGAATGGTTTTAATGGTTTCAGAAGGTCTGGGCCTTCTGGAGACTCTAGGGGAAATCCATTTGTTCCTTCTCCTATTCTAGTTTCTAGTGGCTGCTGGCTTTCCTTGGCTTTTGGCTGTTTCACTCCAGTTTCTACTTTCCTGGTCATGTTGATTTTTCTTCTGTAGTCAAATAACTCTCTGCCTCCTGCTGATAAGAACATGTGTTATTACACTTAGGGGCTCACTTGGATAATCCATGGTAATCTCCCCATCTCGAGATCTTCAATTTAGTCACATCTGCAAAGTTCTTTTTGCCATGTCAGTGACATTCAAAGTTTCCTGGGATTAGGAGCTGTGCATTTTCAGGGTCATTTTTCATCCTACCGTACTTTCATATGTATATGTGTAGTCTCATTGAATCCTCTGAACATCCATATCCAACAGGTAGTCGAAGTATCCATTTTATGTTTGAGAAAATAGGGAAAAAGAAAGATTAAATAGTCTATTGGAGGTAACACAGTAAATTGCAATGCTAAAGTTAGATCCTCAGAATTCTGACTCTAGCAACCTCTCCTAAACCTATAGCATGTGACCAAGCAAAATAAAAGCATTAGATAAATCAAGCGGCCAAAAATAGCCTGTCATAAGAAAGTCATAACGGATATGAGATAAAACATATTTGCAAGAGCACAAAAGTATAAAAAATTGCATTTTAACTTTAAAACCATCAATCTACATACAATACGACAAAAAATTATTTATGATAACATAACAGAATGCAAATGCTATCCAACCTGGCATTTTATAAAATAAAAAGAAACAGAAATGGAGAGAAAAATTTAATAAAAGGATAGGAGGGACAATTGCTTTTCTTGCTACATGAGAGATAGGAGATCCTAAATAAATGTTACTAGAACAAAAGATAGAAATAAAGATTCATTCTAGAGTCACCTATTTAATGAAAGAAGTACAAATTTGTGATATAACAACGAAAGGTTGAAAAAGGGAGAATAAGAAGTGAAAAAAAAAAAAAAAGCTGTCTCCTTTGCTGCAAATCAGGATTAAGTAGACAATGTTTAAAAATAATGATTTTAAAAAAACAGATAAGCATACTTTTAAGAGATGTGCCATTAGGTACAATGTAAGAAATAAGTAAAATTGGTTACATTTGATACGCCCAAGAAGTGAAGTTATGGATGAGGATGGGGTAAGGTTGGAGGCTGCAGCTGACTCTTCATTATAAATCCTTCCCTAATATTGCTTACTTTAATAAAGTATCTACTTCTGTCTACCTTTATGTCTGTCTATCAATCTATTTAAACAAAGAAGTAAAACAATAGCAACGCTTGTATTTTTTTATTCTACAGATTTTATTGAAAATGACTATGTGCCAAATTGAAATTCACCTATCACAATGAAAAAGACCAGGACCTCTCTCCTTTGGAGTTTATAATCTAGAGAAAACAGATGAGCACTCAATTATAATGATAGAGAAAGAACATGTCCCTTAGGTGGATAAGAAGCATAATATTGGACAATAATTTAGAGAAAGCTATACTAAGGAACACATTTATAACAATTTGTTTTTGAATGGAAATAAAATCAATAAAATCTAAAGAAAAATTTAGGGTAAAAACTATCTAAATATTTGTTTTTAGTAAGAAAATAATATATAGACATAAAGAGTAGAGGAAAACATTGAAAATACAGAAAGGGGTTAACTCGCAATTAGCATCTGAGAATACACAATTTCCAAAAAGCTGTTTGGTAAAGGGTTAAGAATGCATCCAGAAAGTTAAAGAATAGGACCTTCTTGTAGCATGGATGAGAATGAAGATGCAGAGTGTAAAACTCCTTCAAACCTTGAATACTGAAAGGAAATGTAATGAGAATCTCTGTTTTCAATATAGAGCTAATATAAAATATATCGCCTTACCTCTGATACTGTTTTTATTGGTAGTTAATTCCTTGCCACTTGAAGTTTCAGAATTGTTTTGGAAAAAAACAAAACAAAACAAAACAATCTTCCCTAATATTTGTAGAAGTTGAGGTCAAAGGTACAGACTGAAATACTCCTGCCATATATGTAAATGTTTAAAAGTTATAAACAAAACTAACAAAACTATTTATTCATATTGTCTCAAAAGGCCAGGTTTGAAGTAGACTTCTCTGACTCCTGCAAGCTCAAAGCCTGAACCTGCATGAGGCTCCAAGCAGAGATTCTCACCCACCTTCACCTCTGTTCCTGCCATGTTGAGGATCTTGCTTGTATGTGCAAAAGCTTTCATGTACAAAGGCCTGTGTGTGCAAAACTCCAGCTTCGAGTCCAAAAACCCTGCTCTATAAACTTCCGCCCCTTGGCCACTCCTTGGGCCTAATGATTCCCCAAATATAAATGGCTCACAGCTTGTTTGATAGTGAATTTTAAGTATTCGATATGAATCACGATTGTATTTTCAGAAGAACAACTGATTTTGTTTTACGAATATTAAATGAGATTTCTCTTCCTTTTTTCTCTCTCATTCCCTCCCTCCCTCCCACTCTTTATTTATCCCTAATTCTTTTTGATCCCTCCTTCAAAATAAACTATTTAAAGGGTAACAGGTATTACTATATTTCAATCACCAAAATAAATCTATGTCTAACAGAGGATACCGTGGCTGCAGATACTGAAAATAATGAACAGGAACAGGACACTTTGTTGCCAAAAGTGTTCTGTTATTTAATATTGGGTCAATATACATAGTGTTACATACACACACAAAAAAATCAAAAATGTTCATTTAATTTCAGGAAATGTAACCTTTAGCAAACTCTGTAGAAGTTTACTTAAGAAGTCTACTTAAAAAACAAGTTTAAATTCAGTATTGCAGTAGTTTATTACATGACAAAATGTAAGGGGAAAGAAAATGTTCTCTTGTGTAAAAGGATGAGACACTTACTGTGACAGAGCTAATTAGGCTATTGGGAGAATTTATGCACAGCTAATAAGAAGCAGAGCTAAATGTTGTCTTAATTTACCCTCAAGCTCACAAAAAAAGTTGTTCATTCAAGTTGCACTAATTGAGCCAACAACCACTAACCCCTCTTTTTTGGATACATTCC
>RJWJ010016175.1:0-34887 GCA_004363605.1 Indri indri
CTTTGGCTGGTTATCATTTTCCTTTCAGAACGATTTCAGAAAAGACCATAAGCTTGTGACAGAGTGAATTCGTGATCTTATCCAATCATCTGGGCTGTTTGCGAAACTTCAGTAGGTGGCAGCGTTTTGTTGATAAATGTTTTGTTAGCCAAGTGATCTCATTTAGTGCAACTGCTGCAATATTAATAAACTGAACTTATGATCGTGTTTGCCAGGACTGAAAATATTGCCATTCTATCCAGCGGGTGCTCTTATTTGAACTGACAGCAACATTCATTGTATCGGGGAGCGGGGTGGGTGTTTGTGTGACTGTGTGTGTGCTATTACAGGAGAAAGTGGTGCAGGCAAAGAAAGGGGTTGGGAAGGGAGACCGGAGATGAAGAAAGAGGAGACAGTGGAACTAAGATAAGATGCCATGCCCACTACCCGGCTGATTCTAACAAAACCCTGGGCTGGCTCAAATGTTCACTCCTTCCCTGGGCGCCCTGTGCGGCCCACAACAACTTAAAGGTGATCCCTGGATCCTAAGGAAACTGGGTGAGAGTTGTCGGCTCAGCTGGCAGCTCAGACCCTTTGCAGCAAACATGGGAAGGTGTACAGAGGTTAAACCCCCTAACACCCAGTTTATGAGGCCAAGTTAGAACGTTCCAGATGTGTCCCCAAGCTCCCCAGAGCTGGGACTGACAATGTTCCATTACCTTTCCAAATAAAATAACTTCTGCCAGGCAGAAGGACGGCTCCAGAGGGGCCTCCAGAAAGAAGGAGACAGCAAACCCTTTGCCAAAAGCTCCAGCATGTCACTCAGGTCTCTTAGACTCTGACCGCATCAGTCTCTGTCACCTTACTTTTCCTCATTCTTCTTTGCAAACCCTCCTTTGAAGGTTGTAAGGCCCTGGCTGGGCAACAGAGAAGCGGGCCCTCTCTTTCTCAGAGGACTCAAGGAACATAGCCACACTCAAAATTTCTCAGAGTCACCCTGGCCCGCATTTCAGGGGGGTTTCTTGTGGCAATAATGGACAGTATCTGCTTTGGCTGGTTGCTATTCCTGATTCCAGAACCTTACCACCTTGTATTTCCTTGATTCCAGAACCTCACTGCTGCTGTTCCCTTGGTCCGCTTGAGATGCCCCTTATTCCATCACCTTGACCCGTGAGCAAGACAGATTTTGTGAGTAGACTCAAGTCCTTACTCAGAGACAAAGGCTTCTCTGATCACCCAGCTGGAATGAATGTCTTTCCTCTGTGAATACCCACTGCGATTATTGCGATGCCAACTGAACGGCCTTTACTGCCTTGTAACAGTAAGGTAACTTATCATTGCTGCCACTGGACTGCACGTTCTGAAAGTCAGAGGACTATGTCCTATACGTGCCCATAGGTACTCAATTAAAACTTAGTGCATCATTTGCTTTGCTTTCCATTTATACCTTTTACACCACTTCTTTTTGCCTTATATTAAAAGTACAAAAATACCACGTGCGCAATGCCTGCTTTCCTCTCCAGACTATAATCTCCTTTCATGCAAAAGCCTATCTTAGTTATCTTTGTGTATCCCTAACACTTGGCACAATGGCTTAAAGATATCTTTTGATTCATTGATGCCTTTATATTCAAATTGACTTGCTAGTCAGTCTCATTGCTATCTGTGAAGGACTCTTTCAATTCTCTTTGTAAAGTCATTCCCCTGAGATACCATGGTTAAATTCCTTACCAAGAAAAGATACACAAATACAATTTCAGCCATTGTGGCACAAGGCATAGGGCTGTGAATGGCTCCTGTGACTATGTGAACAGGCAAAACATTATTGAGTCCCTTTGCCTCCAAGTCAGCAGGAGCCTTTTTGTTAACACCAATTAGTAATCTTTCCTATTTCTATTTATGGTATCTTATCAAGACAGAAAGATGACCATTTACATGAAGGAGATCATCTCTTCCTCCCTTGCCAAATCCTCTTATTAAAATCAATTGAGAATTTTAGAAGATACTTTAACTGGTAACAGAATATATTACGTAGTCTCATGTGGCCCCAAGGAACACATCATCTTCCCTAAGAGTACTCCAAGTTACTACTTGGCATAAATTAGAACTGAAGCGCGTTTTCCCTGCCTAACGCATATTGCCCAATGTGAAATGCTACACGAACAGTGGTTTATAGTCGGTTCATCACGTCAGAATGAGTTAGGGAAATTTAAGAGTACATGACATCCCATGTACAGGAAGCATCATCATTATGCCCCACTACTTGTTGAGAACCCACGGTGAGCACAGTGACATGTATGCTAAAGATTTTTCATAGAGTTGGAAAAGATAGCATGGTTTGGAGAAAGGTTTGGACAATGAGAATGTCTGAGCAACATATATTTATAAAACAACCATTATTTCTCTTGGACATATAGTATGAGGCAGGAAGGAAAAGCAGGGAGCTTGGGTGGCATTAATAAGTCCTCCAAGTACATCTGAGATCTGTTGTGAAATAGTTTATAAAACCCCATCAGAAGTTTGGAGTGGAAAAACAACTATCCTTCAACTTCTGTTCCATAATTTAAGGATTGTGTTCCTTCATATATTATAGTTCAAATGATTGCCCTTCTTCCATCCTATCCTCTCCCAACCAACACCCATGTGCACATGCACACCATATGCACATACATACACACTATGATGTCCTTGGATCCCTGGAGGTTTCTTATTGTGAGAACTACAGGTTCATGATAAAGCTGGGAGTAGAGCTGTGCTCTCACAACGATGCCCCTGTCATGCATCCTATAACAACAAAACGTATGGGCACTCCCACCAGAGGGATCCACAATCACACTCATTTGAGACTAAATCATCACTGTTGTTTCAAATGTCTACACCAGCCAATAAAATCTTGCTCATTCATTTCACTTCCAACTTCCAAGCCATGCTTCTCTGGAAACTTTGCATCCAAGTTGCCTTCATAGTGATCATTGGTGTAGTCAAGTCCTGTCAGATAATTGGCTATCACATTCAAGGAACATTCCATTGTTCCACTCGTCCATGCTTCAGGCCACACAAATCCCAACTTTTTAAAGCCATTAAATAGCTACACCATGGACTAAAGAAAAAACACATCACAGAAAATGTTAATCCCTCCACCGCGGTGACATAAATGAACTACATAATTACGGGAGACCAAGCAGAAGTGTTTTTCATAACTTGTTCCCACAAGATTTTCTCCCTTATGTTGTCATTTCCCATATATGGGCACCGTTATTACTGGGGAATTAAAGTTATTATGTAATGGATAGTGTGCTAGTCTCCTACTACTTCACGTTTAACAACAATCGGCCTCGTGGAAGGTGTAGATTCACATTGCCAACCTGACATGAGTGGGTACTGGATATGCTAGAAGTAGAAATTTCAATTTTAGGGTGTAGCCTTATGACATGGCATGACATGGAAAAGAGGGAAAGGAGAGATGGGCTCGACTACTAATTTGAAGATTCTCACTATTTCCCTGATTAGTAATGAAACCTTAAAATCTGACATTTCGGCTAGTTCTCTCAAGGTGGCATTATTTAAATCACTCATTATTACAGCATTGGCAATCAAATGAAATCAATTTCATATCAGTATGGCCCATGTGTGTGGCATAAAGTGACGCTGTAAAATTCATTACAAGAACCACTTTCACTTCACAATTGAGAGAAGTTGCGCAGTTGTCTCGAGTCCAAGAAACCAGCTGAGACACGTGCCGAAGGAGCAGTGGGCAGGAGACAAAATTATCGGTACCAGCTCCCTTTCTATTCCAAATTAGATGCTTTATGTAAATCGCTTTTCTTCTCCGGGCTTCTGTTGTCTTACTGGCAAGATAAGGCCAGACCTTTGCTATGGGCCTTCCTGTTTTAACATTCTCTGAGAATTCTCTATTAGCATTTCATGATACTGACGCAGGAAGCCACGAAAATTGTGGTTGATCACTAAAGCCTACAAAAATTTTTGGAATCTTTTCCAAACAGATATGAAGCCAAAGGTGACCAGGTGATCAGAGTGCAACTTGAGTTATGCCCACAATGACTCAACTTGACTAGGTGATAGTGGTGAAGAAAAAATTAGGACTCTTGATGGTGAAAGTTTATACAAGGGTGAGTCTGCATGTGTGTGTAGCACCAGCTCTGGAGATGATATTGAGATGAGCAAATCTTGACTTTGGTCCACCACCTCTTCCTCACTTCAGCTCTCTTCCAGGTTTCCAGAACCTGTAGTGCTGGAATGTGTTTGGGGCAGAGTGGAATTGCCCTATTATGTTTTCCTGCCTTAATCTCTCACCGGCTGACTATTTTCACTTCAAATTCATGATCACTGATGTTCAGGAGGCCCTGACTGCTGCCTGAGAATCATTCTAGATGCCCCTACTTTACTGATACCCTTCTTCTCTAGACAATTATTTCTTATCTCCCCAAGGCTCTAACACTTCCTCTCTCAACTTCACCCTCATGTGATGACTTCTTTCCTACACCAGTGGAAAATGGAAGCTGTTAACTGGGTACTTCAACAAGTTCTTACCACCATACGTTCCACCCAGTAGCAGCGGTGCCCACAGACTCTGCTTCCTTTCCTCATACCATGGAGGAACAAAGTCCTCTCAGTTAAGACCAGTCCCTCCAGTTTCCTACCAGATCTCAACCCCTTTCACCTACGCAAAGGCATTTCTCTAGCAATTCTCCCATTTTTCACCTGCCTCTTCCAGTTTTTACCATCTTTCATGGATTATTGACATTAGCACACAAACATGCATAAAAATAAAAAAAACTCCCCAAACCCCAGTTTCCTCTCTATCTACTATTTCTTTGCACTCCTATACAGTAAAACTCCTTGAAAGAGTTGTCTATGCTCACTGTCTCCAAGGTCTCTTCTTTCATTCTCTCTTAAAATCACACTAATTAGGCTTTTACCTATACCTCTGCACCCACTCCGCTCAAGCTGCTTTTTTCAAGGTCAACAAAGACTTCCACATTGCTAAATAAAATCATCAATTCTCTGTATTCATCTTACTTAATCCTTCAGCACCGCCTCCGCTTGCTTGGAAAAATTTCTTTGCTGAGTTTCCACGACACAAACTGTCTTGGTTTTCCTAATGCCCACTGTCCTTTGCTTTTCCTCCCACATCTCTCCAACCATTTCTTCAATCTTTTATTTTGTTGTGCTCCAAGGCTCAGTCCTTGAATTTCTTCTTATCTATACCTTTACTTTAAATATTAAATACCTACACTAATGACCTCCAATCTTTTATCACCAGCTGAGATATCTCCCCTTAACTCCAGACTCAAATATTTAATTGCCTATTAATATCTGGATGTCAAGCAGAATCACAGATTTAGCATATCCAATGGGAAATCCCTGATGTTCCTGCTTAAATCTGTACCATCTCAGTAAGGGCTACTTCTTCCTTTCAAATATTTAGACAAAAATCATGGAGTTAGCCTTGATGCTTCGCTTTCTGTCACCGCCCCCCCCCCACCGCCCCGCGCGCGCGCGCACACACACACACACACACACACACAATTGGTCAACAAATCCTACCGGCTTTATCTTCCAGATGTACGAAGAATAAAATTACTTTTCACCCTCCACCACAACCACCCTGATCTGAGTTAATATCATGTCTCAACTGAGTGACCACAATCACCTTTTGACAGGTTTTTCTGCCTCTATCTTTGCTTTCTGCAGACTGCAGACAATACATCAACCAGTGTGATCCTACCATAAGGAACTCAAGTGAGGTCATTCCTCTGCTTAAAATCCTGTAATGAGTTCTTGTCTCTTTCAGGTTAGAAACCAAAATCCTCTCTGTGGCCTGCCAGCAACTGAGTAATCTCCCCCTTTGTCATGAATTCACTGATCTCATGTTCTAGTATCTCCTCCCCATTTCTCACCCAGCTCCACGGCCTGCCTTGCTGACCATGCCCAGCATGCTGCTGCCTGTGTGTCTTGCATCAGCTCTTCCCTTTGCCCAGAGCTCTCTGTTCATGGCTTGCTCCTACCTATCTGCTCAATTGTCACCTTCTCAGTGAAGGCTGCATGGCCTCCTACTAATAATTTATAATTACAATCCACCCCTTTGCTCTATTGCTCTTCCCTGATTATTTTTCCCATGGCAATAGTAAACTTCTTATATACTATATATATAAAAAATGTAAGCGTTGCAGTGACTTTGAGTCTTTGTTTTGTTGACTGCTATATTCCTAGCAACGAGAAAAGTTCCTGGCACACAACAGACACTCAATATTATTGAATGACTGAATCCCTTCAATTCCCCAAAAATATTCAGGTGTTACAGTTTTTGATGATCTGCCCTAACATAAATTGAGGGGAGTAGATGCTTGAAGGGACTAATTTTTTTATCTAAGTACCTTATGTATAGTGTTTGTGGTTTTATTTCATTTTGTATAGTGGAAACGCCTTACATTTGAAGCCACGTTAGACTGGCATCAAATTCTGGTCATGTCGCTTGTCACCTAAATTGTCCTCAGAAAAGTTTTTGAGCCAATTATGAAACTGATGTAATGAGGGAACCCGAGGGAATGATGTGCTTTGATTAATATAAAGCACGTAGCACAGTGGCAGGCACAGACTGGCTGCTCAGTAAAAGTCATGTCGAATGTTTGAATTGTGTGAAGTAATCAGGTGTGCCAAGGCTCCTACGAGGTTCAGTACATCACCCCTCTCTCCCCAAGAGAACACTTTGATCCAAAGGACAGCATCTTAGGGAGAAATTTCTAGCATCAGCAGTAATGAGGGGGATTTTCATTGGTGTTGAAAGGAAAGGTGAAAGAGAACACTCTCCCAGCACTCTTCACACTTCCTGAAAAACCACACTCATTAGAACCCTCAGTCTCCAAGTACTTTAATAGAGGGAGAAACTGATTCAAGAGCCCATCCATGACTTCTGTAACACAGAGAAGGGCTGTCTTTAATGATGAACATCCTACCAGCATGCTCCCCACAGAGGTAAATCCTGAAGGGAGGGAAGGCAGGCATGCTGGGGAAAGGGAGAGTTTAGAGAGAGAGAAGAAACAAAAATTAGAAATCATTTCGGGTGTAATAATTCCCATGTTAACACCCGAATGGCTAATACACACACCAGGTGGAATGTTAAATGAGAAATTTCAAATACCGTAAATATAAGAAAAATGAGAATATTCGACCCCAACAGTTGGGATTCACAGGTAGGCAGCAGTTGGCATACATAGACTTCTATTCCCCAGCCCACACAAGTGGAGAGACGCTTGTTCCCAACATCCCCCTTCCTTTAATAAGCCAATACCTATTGATTCTGACCTGGTTATCACTTGTTCTCCTAACATCTTCTTTCATTCCAAGGCTTCTCGAAACTATAAAAAGCTAATTTCCAGACTCCCAGTCTGGCCAGAAGGACTCAGTTTTCCAATCAGATCTCTCAGAGGCCTGAGAGCAATCATTATGAATGAGAAAGGGCGTTTCGTATTCTTCCCAGCTTGCTGGCAGGCAGAAGCAGGGCTGGTTACCTACCGAGGCAAGGCTGAAACTAAAATGCTTATACCTGCTACTCATCGCAAAGGGTCACAGAAGATGTGTGGGGTGGCAGCCTGGCATCTAAATGGAGGGTCAGCTGTCACTGGCAGTGCCGCTTTCAGACTAAACTTGTGATCAAAAAATTAAAAGGGATCCTAATTTCTCACCGCCAGGCAATTTATCTTAGGCAATACAATTCTAAAGGATATGATTTTGAACAACACACATGATGATCAAATTTGAGTTTTAGAAAACCCTATGACAAGAAGGGGAAATTTGACCTACATTTTGAAGCAGGGTTTTCATTTCTCAGGGTTCCTCAGTAGCGGATAAGAATGCAGTGAGAACCTACTATACGCTTTGCAGTAGAAGTAGGTCATGTGGGCAGTGGAAGAGAATTGTAAGACTCAGTTCCCCGACTCAAAGAGATTTCACTAACTGAAAAGACAGAGAAGCACGTACACTTGGAGTTTGGGTTCTCAACATTTTGGGGGGTCATGGAGCTCTTAGAGAATCCAATGACAGTTACGGAGACCTGTTTCAGAAAAACTCAAATATGCACACACTACTACATTTTAGAGATTTCACATACCCATGGGCCCCTCTATGGCCCCAGAGGAGGTTGAACTTCCCACCACGCTTTCCCGCAGTGCCCTTACTTCCTCTTTAGAAACACACATCACATGTTTAAAGTGTATATTTCCCTTTTTGTCACCAGCACCTACTAAAGTTCTGTCACATAATAAATACTGTTGAATAAATAACTGAATCGATGAGCATGCACTTCCAGGAGAGCTCTCCCACACTGCAGAGCACAAGCGGAGTGTTGGTGCTCGAAAATTCAGCTCCACTTGGGGTATAATAGATTATAGCAACGCAAAGTCCTCACAGACAAGAGTGTCAGCCAAGGCATCATGAGAGTATTTGAGCTGGAACTTGACAAATAGCTAGGGTTTATATAGGAACAGCAAGGAAATGAATAAATGATATCACCAAATCATGACCTAAGAATGAAGACCTCTTATCTGTGGGAGAATGAACTCATGCCCTGAATTTAAGGATCAAGGCATCAGTTGTTGTTTAGCTATGTTGAAAAGGGGCCTTTTAAAAAGAGGATATCTGGGGTGCCTGGAATCAGCGAAAGCCACAAAGGCTGGACCTGGAAAGCAGGAAGGAACTGAGGGAATCCCAGCCACTGGGCACCTTGGATCACGGACAAGGCTGCACCACTGCTGTGGCAAATCTCTCCTCCTGTCGTGCTTTGCATTGTGTGACCAGGACTCAAATTCTGGGGAAACAACACTGATAGGATGAACTCAGATTGCATATCTGCCCCAGGTGTACCAGATACATGTAAACAAAGGCTTTGCCCCCACTGCTTCTATAGTCACACGTGGCAGTGAGAGGTAGGCAGAAGAGGAGGCACTACGAATTGCTCTCCTGCAAATGCATTGATCCATTCATTTATTCAGCTGGAAGTCAGGGACTAACAGGCAGCAGAGGCACAGAGATGGATACTAGAAGCCAAAACCACCAGGCGTGGTGGCACACACCTGTAATCCCAGCAACTCAGGAGGCTGAGGCAAGAGGATCACTTGAGCCTCGGAGTTTGAGGCTGCAGTGAGCTATGATGGTGCCACTGCACCCAGCCTGGGTGACAGAGTAAGCCCTCATCTAAAAAGAAAGGAGAAAGAAACAAAGAAAGAAAAGTAGTTAGGGAGAGAGGGAGGGAAGAAAGAGAGAGAGAGAAAGAGAAAGGAAAAAAAAGGAAAAAAGGGAAGAAAGAAAGAAAGAAGGAAGGAAGGAAGGAAGGAAGGAAGGAAGGAAGGAAGAAAGAAAGAAAGAAAGAAAGAAAGAAAGAAAGAAAGAAAGAAAGAAAGAAAGAAAGAAAGAAAGAAAGAAAGAAAGAAAGAAAGAAAGAAAGAGAAAAGAAAGGAAGAAAAGAATGGAAGAAAGAAAAAACAAAAGCCAAAACCAACAAATTTCTGAATGATCTTGAGCAAGGTACCTAAGGTACCTTCCCAAGCCTGTTACATCAAATGTAAAAATAGGTATGATAATAATAACAGCCTAAGTGTTTGGGGGAAACTAAATGAGGTAATTCATGGAAAGCATTTAGCTTGGTTCCTGGTGCATACTCAACAAATGTCTATTGTTGTTACTGCAATTGTTATTGTTGCTACCCTATCATTTGGCTGGATATGTAGGACAAGATTTGGACACCCAAACATATTTAGCTTCAGACTTCAGGTGTTCCCTATTCTGTATTTAGTTCTACATCCCGAAGACACAGAAGGGAAGGAAGAAAACAAATGTTGGTGAATCAGTGAACACTATAGAGAAAGAGTTGCAGATTCAGTCAATTTCTAAGAAAAAGATAACCACCATCATCTCTCTTGGGAAGAACTCACTCTTTGCTTTACTCCATCCTAATACAAGGGACTTCCTCCAAGTGTACGATTCCCCAAAGCCTGGAATGGCTTTTTATTTATTCTTTTCTCACCTTTTCGAAGTGCAGGAGGGTGGCTTGCCCTCCGGAGGGCTGTCCAGACAGCAGGAGAGGATTTAGGCTTGCCCACGCTTACCACATCTCCCTTGCCTCACCTGCCATTTGAGTATGTGTTGACCCAATATCCAACCTGACCTTCTCAGACTGGGGCGACACAGAGCAAAGTGGAGTCCTGTACAGATTGGACTAAACCCTTTAAACTTTAAGTGTTATTTGCCTGACACTTCTAAATGTTTCAGTCCTGCCCCTGAGACACAGTCATGCATCGCATAAAGATGTATCGGTAAACAACAGACCACATACACAATGGTGGTCTCATGAGAGTATAGTGGAGCTGAGAGATTCCCAGCATCCAGTACCGTTAAAGCCACCGTAACACTGTAGAGCAGCACATCACTCACGTGTCCGTGGTGATGCTGACACATCACACCTACTGCACTGCCAATCATAGAAAGCCTAGCACACGCAGCACCGAACACACGCACAGCACATAATACTTGAGAGTGATAATAAATATGTTACTATATTACTGTTACCAATATATGTTCATATATGTGTTTACTATACTATACTTTTTATTGATTATTTCTATTGTTATTTTAAAGTGTATTCTTTCTAGTGATGAAAAAAATAAAAGTAACTGTAAAACAGCCTCAGGCAGGTCCGTCAGGAGGTATTCCAGAAGGAGCCATTGTTATCATAGGAGATGATGTCTCCATGCATGTTATTGCCCCAAAGACCTTCCAGTGGGACAACAGGTGGAGATGGAAGACAGTGATATTGATGATCCTGACTCTGTGTAGGTCTAGGCTAACGTCTGTTGGTGTCTTAGGTTTAAAAAAAAAAAGTTTTAAAAATAAAAATTAAATTTAAAAATGTTTAAATAGAAAAAGACTCCCAGAATAAGGATATAAAGAAAAATATTTTTTATACAGCTGTACAGGGTGTTTGTGCTTTAAGCTAAGTGTTATTACAAAAGTCAAAAAGTTTTAAAAAGTTACAATAAACTAAGGTTCATTTATTATTGAAGAAAGAAAAATATTTTTTGTAAGTGTAGGGCAGCCTAAATGCACACCATTTGTTAAATCTACGACAGTGCACAGTGATGTCCCAGGCCTTCACATTCACTCATCACTGACTCACCCAGAGCAACTTCCAGTCCTGCAGGCTCCATTTATGGTGAGTTCCTTACAGAGGTGACCATTTTTCATCTTCTATACAGTAGCTTTTCTGTGTTTAGATACACAAGTAGTTACCATGGCGTTACAGTTGTCTACAGTATTCAGTCCAGTCACATGCTGCACAGGTGTATAGCCTAGGAACAAGAAGCTATATCACACAGCCTAGGTGTGTAGTTGGCTCTACCATCTAGGTTTGTGTAAGTACGTTCTATCATGTTCACACGACGACGAAATCACCTAAGGATGCACTTCTCAGAAAATAGCCCCTTGGTTAACATCGGATGACTGCATGACTGTATTCACTTACTTCCTCCCATGCTTCTTGAGGGGGGATCCTCACTCTCAGGCAGCAACATAATCCTCTCCCATTGTCGGGAGGGTGTGATTAAGGATTGTTCGTAGACACTTTAGCTGGTCCCCGTCATTCCTGAATGATGCGATTCACTCCAGAGAAATATCCCACCTTCTCTCCTATGTTCCTCCTCTGCCTCTGACCCTGGAAGAGTGTGGGTGACGGGAAGGATGAGGGATAGCTAGAAGACAGCACTGGGATTTGGGGAATGATGTCAAATTTGAGAGGAAGTAGAGTAAGCCTCATACTGATTCCCTTTTCCCGATTTCCATACCCTGTCCCCTTAACACAAATAACAGGAAGCCATATGACTGAATAGTTTTTCTCATACTTATTAGAGACAAACACATCCAATATCAAATTGTAGCCATCTTCATAACCGCAAGTTACTTAACAGCCAAGGAGTAGTTACAAAGTTTCCATATATTCTAAAAAGTCTCCTTATGCAGTCAAAACCTTGCATCCTGACTCAAAGATACTTTGTTGAAAGCAGGTTCCATCCAATAAGTAACGGGAGAATACCTATCCTATTATTTATAGCTAAAGATTAACAGAGACTTAGGCCTGTGATGTATATTAATAAAGATTTTCTGTCATCTTGATTTGTCCATGTACAGCCTTCTCTAAATCAGACGGACGGACACCATCAAACTGTGGCATGTCAACGGAGACATAATCCACAAACCAGGGGATATTCTGAAAGTACAAGGCTGCTGATCACTCACAAAGATGTTGATGTCCTTATGTCTGTTCATTTATCTGTTTGAATCGAAGGGTTAGTGGAGGAGGAGGGGGGAAGGCGGGAGGAAGCTGGGCATGATTAACAATAGGTGCAAGGCAGGGTGAGCTAGATTAAACTGCTCCATATGCAAATTATACAAGTCTGATTGCATCAAACCATGCACAGTTTAATGAGTACAGTGAGACGCCTTTATCTCTGCTTGGATATGTTCCTAAAAGGAAGACTGTTTCCAGATAAAGCGCAGTTTAATAAGAAGATTTTTCATTACAGAGTCAATGAGCATTTGCATATCTCGCCCTCGGCTTCAGGCCTCTTCTCTGCGTTGCGTCTCTGTCTCTCTCAGTCTCTCGCCTTCCCTCCCCTTGCCTCTCATCCACATGGCTATTCTGATTCCTCTTTTTTTTTTTCTTTTTTGTAAATTGAAGTCGGTAAACATTTGCATGTTGTTGGCATATATTTTAGGAATGTGTATACTCAGTGCAAATTAGAGAGAGTACTACACAGACGAGATTAAAATCTTTAAAATATGATTTGAGCGGTTATTTATTTCAGAGGATTTTCAATTTGTTTAGCATTACCATGTTTTAAAAATTCTGTAAATGGTTATTTAAATATGTTCTGGTAATTTACTATTTATATTTTTTTTAGTTTTATTTTTTATTCTCATCTCACTGAATTGCCATGTGGGTTTGGAGCACACGTTAAGAACACAGGCTTTGGAGTTTGCACCCTGCTCTACAGCCGGCAGACATCTAATCTTGGACAAGTCTGTTAAGCTCTCTACCCTCATTTTCCTCATCTACACAATGGTGACAATGATATATATTTGTAGAATTATTTAAGGATAAAATTATATAATGTATGTAAGGCAATCTGCACAGAGCTCAGCACATGGACATGCTCAGTAATAGTCATTTTGCTTAATAGCACAGCTTCTCCAAAAAGTACTAAACATATAACTACACGTATGATATGTACTATACATATACACAAATAAATTTACATGTACATGCATATACATATATACGTGTGTGTATGGTTTGATTACATCAACATAGATAAACTGAATTTCACGTCCTTGGAATTCCCTTCCTGATTCACAAGCGACATTTTGCACAAGATTTGGAAGGCAGCCATCTTGCTTTTAACTCTTGGAAGGCCAGAACAGAGCTTGGGGCAATATATGTGACTTGCATGCTGTCTCTTATGTATTGCCTTAGTGGATCAGCGTAGGCCTGACTTACTCAATTTCCGGACCAGATATGTGTTTAACTCCATAGTGAAGAACACCCGTATTGTCAAAGTTATAGGCTTAGAGGTGGTGAGAGACCAGCTCAGATTCCAGCCTACTCCTTCTTCCTGTCTGTGGCCATCTTTTCTTCCCGCATACAGGGACATCCAGTTCCTGCACCAAACAGAAACAAGTTTCACATGAACGGCATTAGCTGTTCCCAGCATCGCATGTAAGGTCAAAGCCTTATTTTATACACACCCACCCCCCCCCATATATACATATGTATATATCCCTTTGAAACATAATTCACATCTTACATTAAAAATAATCACTCTCATATGAGCTAATGCTGTCAAAATCAATATTTTACAGATTACCAAGCACTGCATAGAAGTTGCTTCCATATATTTTTTCTAAGACTGAAAGCTCATTGAAGGCAAAACTGTGTCTGATTTGTTTCCATTTCCTGCTCCTAACACTGAGTGTTGTTAGTACAGTTTAAGTTTATCCTAAGTGGAAAATTTTCCATAATAATTGGTATTTTAGAAAAACTACAGTGGTAGATTTCTTTTGGAGGGTGAGTTAGGTACAAGTGAAAAACAATAAATTGCACGTATTTAAAGTGCGTAAAACCACGAAACCATCACCACAACCAAGACAGTAAACACATCCATTCTTCCCAAAGCCACTTTGCCCCTTTGTTGTCCCTTCCTTCTCTCCTCTTCCCTTCCTCCTCAAGAAACCACTGATCTGCTTTCAATCACTGCAGATTAGGACGCTATTTCTAGAATTTCATATAATGGAATCACAAACTCTGTACTCTTTTTGTTTTGGTCTGGCTTTTTTCACTCTGCATGTTTACTTTGACATTCATCTCTGCCATGTGTATCAATGACTCATCATATTTATTGAGGAGTAATATTCCACTAAATGAACATGCCACAATTTTTTTATCCATTCATCAGTTTATGACTGGTTATTTATAAATAAAGCTGCTGCGAATATTCCTCTAGACGTCTTTCTGTGGAATATGCTTCTTTTTCTCTAGGGTAAATGCCTTAGAATAGAATTGTTGCATCATATTGTAAGTGTGTGTTTAAGGTTTTAAGAAACCAAAGTGATTGCATCATTCTGTATTTTCACCAGCATTTCCTACGCGTTCCAGTTCCTCTACATCTTCACCAACTTGATATTGTCTGTCTTTCTAAATTTAGTCATTCTGAATATATGAGCAGTGGTTTTCTTTTTCTTATCTCTTAAGACGGAAGCTGAGGTTATAATTTAAGACCTTTCTTCTTTTCTAATAGGTGTTTAATGCTACAAGTTTTGCCATAAATGTGACTTTGCATCCCACAAATATTGATATGTTATGTTTTCAATTTTTTTCAGATCAAAGTACTTTCTAATTTCACTTCTGATTTCTTCTTTAATCCATGAGTTATTTAGAACTGTGTTAATTAGTTTTCAAATATTTGAGGACTTTCCATAGATCTTTCTTTATTTGTTTCTAGTTTATTTTGATTGCAATCAAAAAACTACTTTGCATTACTTGCATCCTTTTAAGTGTATTGAGACTTGTTTTATGACCCAGAAAATGATTTCTCTTGGCAAATGCTCTGTGCATGTTTGAAAATAATAAATATAATGCTGCTATTGAATAGAGTTCTATAAATATCAATTGGTCAGGTTTGGTTGACAGTGTTGTTCATCTTCTACGTCCTTCCTGATTTCGTATCAACTTGTTCTATCAATTATTGACAGAGGGATATTAAAATTTCTGAAATAGTTATGAATTTGCCTATTTTCCTTGTAGTTCTATCAGTTTTTGCTTCATGTATTTTGAAGTTCTATTATTGGGTGCATGTGCATTTAGCACTTTATGTCCTCTTGGTAAAATGACCTCTTTATTATGAAATGATCTTCTTTGTCCCTGATAATAGTCTTTGCTCTAAAATATACTTTGATAACAATATAGTCCCTCCAGATTTCCTTTGACTGTTGTATTGTTTTATATTATTTATAATGTTTATATTGTTTTCCATCTTTTTCCTTTTAATCTATTTTTTCCTCATATTTAAATTGTTTCTTGCAAACACCATAGAGTTAGGTCTTGCTTTTGTAAACAATCTCATAATATCTGTGTGGTGGTTAATGGTTAGACCATTAAAATTTAATGTGACTTTCAATATGCTTATGTCTATAATCTTGCTATTTTTTCTGTTTGTTCCATCTGTTTCTTGTTCTCCCTTTTTTATTGGATTGTTTTTAAAATTTCATTTTATCTCTTTTGTTGGCTCATTAGGTATAAATATATTGTTATTGTAATGGTGATTGTAGAGTTTATAGTATACACTTTTAAATTATCACGGTCTACATAAAGTGTGTATTATACCTTTCCTTTTATAGTGTAAGAATCTTCTATTTTTCCCATCATGACCTTTATACTAATGTTGCCAAACATCTTTTATATTCATTGCTATTATGTTTGTTTAAACATTTAATTATATTTTAAAGACTTTTAAATAATAAATAAAAACTTGCTTATTTACTCATGTCTTTACTATTCTGGTGCTCTTTATTTCTCTATATCAATCCACATATCCACCTGATATTATTCTTCTGACTAAAATGCTACTATTAACATTTTTTACATTGTTCTGCCAGTGATGAATTCTTTTAGCTTTTGTGTGTGTGAAGAATTTCCTATTTTGCTTTGTTTCCAAAAAATAATTTTTCTGGGTATAGAATTTTAGGTTGACTTTTTTTTTTCAGTATTAAAAGGTAGTGCTCTACCATCTTCTCATAAGGTATCAGGGCCCCACCAAGCAGAGCCTGAATTCAGAACAAGCCTCCCGTCTCAGGAAAGAACACAAGTGCTAAACAAGCAAACTAAACAAAAGCCCAACTTGGAAAACAAAATGAGTATTCAAGCTATAAGAACATCCAGGGCAATCCCAGAATATGAGTCACTAAATCTGTTGGCACCAAGACTAATTGAAGATCCAGTCACATGATGGAAACTGGAATCACACCTCTGCTCTGACTGATTCAATTCTGGGCCTATGAATAGAAACTATCCATCAGTGGGTAGCATTTGGAGAGCTAGAAAATACAGACAGGGGACACCTGATGTATTTAAAATGTAAATAGAATATAAGTGACAGATTCAGCACATTTCTAGCCTTTTGTGGTATACATGAGCCTTTCCCTGTATGAGCAAAAGATGAATTTGCCTTACACAATTTATACAGTAATTGCCACCTCAGCATACTCAAAGAGTAAATATCAATATACTGTATTGTCTGGTGCCATTTACGTGAGCTACGCATAAGCTTAGCTCTACTATTATAAGCAACCGTATCTCCAATGATGCCACTCAGTATTTGGATTGGGATTAGCAAACATAGTGTACCAGTGTGATCATAGACCATCTCAATCAAAATCTTCTCCCATCTCAAGATGGTAAGCAATGGATAGAGCTTTGAGGGGTAACATTTCATGTATTTGCAAAGTGTTTGATTATTCAAAACTATTTTGTCCTTATTGGTGAGGATATCGGTGATAATTTGATTGCTGCCTGAGCTTTAGAAGAATGGAGCAAATCAATTTCATTTCTTTGGATGTTTTCTTTGAGTTATTAAATTATTTTAAAGTGTAATTGCGTTTGAAGAGTTATTTCTGTGCTGTGATAAATTCCAAGTTATCTAGAAAAGCATGTGGAAGGTGTCAGGCAATCAAGAAATCTATAAAGAAGAAACCAAATCCCTTAGCAAAAGCAACTGTCTTTTCTGACTGAATCCTAACCCTAGCTTCAGGCCCAAGGTAAAGTGAAGAGGGGCTATTGCATTCATTCATTCATTCCACAGATTTTTATTGTGGCTATGCACTTCAAATAAAGTTTCTAATGGAAGTTTTGACAGCTTCTCAAAACAATTTATGGTATCTTATATATCTGCAGATATTTATATTTATGAGACAGGATGCTATGTTGCCCTCATTTTTAGAATCTCTTTTTTGCCTTTTCATATTATCAAAACTAAGTAGACAGAAGGCCCTCAGTGGATAAGAATCATATGTTATGGTTCTACTGAGTCTGTGCACATAAATAGATACTTCTTAATTTATAAAATGACACTTGCATTTTTAAATTAATTACTTTCTTAATGTTCTTCTTAGGTCTATCAGAGAACACATTACTCAAATGAGGAATTCAACTAGGATTGCTGAACTATCGTACCCAGAAACCAAAACAAAGTCTCAAACCTTCTTCTTAGGATAAGTGAACAATCCTTACCCTCAAAGCCCAAAGCTAAAATGCTAATTGACCTATCTTTTGGCAACTCTAGCCCCTGTGCAAGTTGTACACTCTTTGCCAAAGTTCATGAAATATTTAGCAATTCCAAGTTATCTAGAAAAGAGTAAATAAAAATAAAATACACTGCGTTGTGCATGTGGCATTCTTCTTTTTGTGATATTTTAGACAGCTATATAACTAATAAATCTGAGGCCTCATGTGGCCCGGTCTCTGGAAGGAATCTTACTTAACAAAGACACACAGCCCAGCAGCCAAGATGTAAGCTTTAAAAGGGACCTCTAATCTTAACTTATGCTTCTAGAAGCACATCAAAAAAGAGCTAATTAATAATACCCAACAACACTACTCAAATTCCTTTCCCCCTTCCCTCATTTCTCTTCTACTCAGCTTCCCACAGCCTAAAATTCAAAACTGACTCCACAGTCGCAACCGTAAGGATTCCCCGTACTCTCACGTCCTCCAATCTTCACGGGTCGAGCAGCTTTGCTTGTCTGTCTCTGTCCTTCCTTCACTCTCTGCGCCTCTAGGGTCCTATCTTTCTCCCAATTCAAGATCAGAAAAGACCCAGGACCTGGGCTGGAAAAGAGTCTCCTTTAGTGGGAGCAAGGGGTGGGGAAAAGAAAATGGTAGAAAAGACATTTTAAAAAATCACAACTTTACCACACAGAGTAAATAGAACTAGAACCTGACAGAACCAGGCAGTTCTCGTTCGCATTTTGGTTACATATGGCAGAAAATCAAAGTCCTGATACTACAACTCAATTATCTAGATATTTCAGTGTGTTAATATTTAGGTGAGAATCACTACCTTAATTCACCGATTAGAATCAATCATGTGACATGTCCCTCAATAGCGTAACACAACCACTAATGCCACACAAGCTTTCATCCCAAGGGTCAGTAAATAAAAGTGCATAGCCTGTTTTTGTGCAGTCCACAAACTAGGAATATTTTTTACATTTTTTAGATGGCTAAAAAAAAGTCAAAGTCATATTTTGTGACATCTGAAAATTATACATAGTTCAAATTTCAGTATCCATAAATAAAAGTTATACTGGAACACAGCCACACCCATTCATTTACAGTTGACCTTGAAGAAGAAGGGTTTGACCTGCATGGGTCCAATTATAGGAGGATTTTCTTTCACCTCTGCCACCCCTGAGACAACAAGACCAACCCGTCCTCTTCCTCCTCCCCAGCCTACTTAACATGAAGACGATGAGCATGACGACCTTTACAATGACCCACTTTCACTTAATGGATAGCAAATATATTTCTTTTCCCTACGATATTTCTTAATAACATTTCTTTTCTCTTGCTTTATTATACAAAAACAATATATAATACATCTAACATACAAAATACGTGTTAAGCTTTTGAGGAGTTAAAAGTTAACGCATTTTTTCAAGTGCTCTGGGTTTGGTGCCCCTGACCACTGTGTTTTTCAAGAGTCAACTGGACATGTTGTTTACGGCCGTTTTTGCACTACGAAGACAGAGGTGAGTAAAGATAGAGACCATATGACCCACAAATCCCAAAATATTTACTATTTGGCCTTTTATAGAAAAAGCCTGCTGACCCCTGCTTGTCTCATAAAACTCCAGTCTTATTTGGTTCAGGAAATCACACTAGTGTCTGCTGAATATTTAGACAGCAAAAGGTCACTGTATGTATCTAACATGAACTTTTTCATCCTATGAAAAAATAGGGCACCACAGAATTATTTGCCCAGAAAAGCTTCAAGCCTCAAAATGGCTAGGTCTATGAAGAAAGTGCAAATTTAAAGGAGAAGTACAGCCCCAGATACCTGGGATACTATTTTCGTCTTTATTCAAACAGAATAAAAGACTTTTTTAAATTGTTGTTATTATAACAAATTTAGTTAACAGCTAGGCCAGAATTCATTTGCCAGAATGAGTGCCTTTACTATTCATTGGATCCCAAGTATCTGTCTTTCTGCTCATCATTGAAGGAGTCCGATTATTTTCTGTTAACTAGTGGTTCTACTCTATCCTAGAGATGGCTCTGCCGCATGCAGAGGTGATACCTGTGGGAAAGAAAAAGGATACATGGGAAGTCACTGCACTCCTTCCAGAAGAAAAGCACCATGAGCTACTGAATATATTAGAAAATTAAGAGTTTCTGTTCGTATTACAATATTGAAATGCATCATGTGCATCTTAAATTATAAAATTATTCCCCTCTGGTTTTTTTTTTCCTCCTCACTTCTGCTTACTTCTCTTAATTTGAGTTTTAAACATCCCAAGTCCTCTTTTTATTTCATGTAAAAACCAAGCTCACTCCCTGTGCACTGTCTCCCTGCCCCGGTCTCCTTAAGTCACTTGAAAACACGCACTTACCCAGCTTTGGAGGTAAAAGTACCCTGAGGACTTCAAGGTTACCAAACGCAAAAGCTGTCTTTTATTTATTTCACAGTCAGTAAACTGAGAGCACAGAGCGGAAATTTCAGTTGTACAGATCTGCCTTGTGCTTAAAAGAAGCATCAAGATAAAGCAATAGGACTTCTTAAGACATTAAAAAATATATTATTCAGTTAATATCCTTGATTATTCCAGCATAGCAGGCAAAGATGCACAGTTAAAACTGAGAAAAGAACAAATAAATAAACACAAAATATATGATTATGAAGGTATTTGAAAAGCTAAACCACCAGCGTGCATTAAGCGCTTGGTGTGGAAGGGGAAAACATTTGAAGGTATCAAACCAAAAAGTCTTGAAGTCAAAGAGAAAGAAGCTCTAGTTTGAAGAATAGTTGAAGCTACTGCTTTTAAATGGTGTGAATTTTGAAGTCATGGAAAAAGACACGGAAGAAACCAAAATGTTCAAGAGCTGGCGGCTGAAGGGGAAGGAATAATTGGTGAGATCTGAGCAATGAATCGGAAAGTTCCGGGGAACTTTGGGAGATCAGCTACCCTAAACTGTTATCCAAGCCCCTGAAGTACAAACTTACCCTTTGTATGAGCAGTTTGTTCCTAACAACACACGAACATGCCACACGCGTGCACACACATGCCCCTGCAGGCCAGCAGTGCTGTGTCCGGTCTTGCTCTGGAAGATAAGCGGCAACAGGTTCCAGGTTCTGATAATGGTCAGAAGAGAAGAGATGAATCCAGGCTTGCCTACCTGCCATGTGTGTAGCTTTAGGTGGGTGTCATGGGATGAGCTGTGTCCCCCAAAATTTATACATTGAAGCCCTAAACCCCAGTTGCTCAGACCGTGACTTTATTTGGAGATAAGGCCTTTAAAGAGGTGATTACGGTAAAATGAGTCTGTTGAGTGGGCCCTAATCCAATCTGACTGGTGTCCTTATAAGAAGAGAAAATTTGGACACATGAAGAGACACAAGGAATGTGTAAACACAGAGGAAAGTCCATGTGAGGCCACAGGGAGAAGGTAGCCCCTCCAAGGAGAGAGGCTTCAGGAGAAATGAGACCTGTCATCTTGGACTTCCAGCCTCCAGAACTAAGAGAAAATACATTTTGGTTGTTGAAACAACACAGTTCATGGTACTTTGGTATGGCAGCCTTGGCAGTCAAATGTAGCAGCCAGCAGGACTATAAACTCCCTGAGGGAAGACATTTTGTCTCGTTTGTCTACAGCTGTGTCCTTGCAACCTGAACAGGCCCTGGCCATAGCAGGCTCCCACCAAGCACGTACTGAATGGATGAATGAATGAGTGAATGAATGGAAGCTTCGTGAGCCTGCGTTTCCTCATCTGTGAAGACAAAAACCATCATCATCCTACTGCACTGGGTCCTGGTCAGTATCCGAGAGAGCACGCAAGTGTGTGTTTCTTTTACTCACAAAGGACCACACCATACGCAATCTTCATTATCGCCCCACCACTGGCGTCACAGCAGTGTACGGATCATGAATTTTCCAAATCTCAGTTTCATCATAAAATGAATATAAGAGAACGGTTTGTCTCAGAGATGCTACGGGGAAAAAATGAATTATCAGTTACTATCTAGAAAGAATGTACAAGTTTTTACATGACAGGCATTTTAGAATCATCATCATTGCTTTGTGTATTCCAAGGCTGAAAAGACACAGGAGGTCAGGACATTAGAGTTGTCATCACACCTCAAAGCAGGTGCACGTGCCTCTTGAAATGAGCATCTGAATAAACAACTATGGACCACAGGCAATGGGAAATCTCCACAAAATAGGGGTCATTTTCACAAATATTACTGTGCTTGTTGTACCCAAGTTTTTTTTGGTATAACTCCTGTAATAATGCGAAATTGCCCTCTGTTTTATAGGTAATGCTACCCAGTTATGCTAAGGGGAAAGAAATCTCAAATTTTCAAGCTAGGCATTTTTTTCAGCATTCAAAATATGACCACCAGAAATGTGATGACAATTTAATTGCTTCAAAGTCATATTCTGAGATATACAGTAGATAATTTTAAAGCAATTCATCCATGTTCAACCCTTGAATTACTGGCCCACAATTTCTTGCATTCTGTCATATTTTTGCCACTTAACATTACTGAGGTTAATTTGATTTTAGGAAAGTGAGTGAGATTTGGAGACAGACATCTTGAGTTTCATTTTCTCTTACACTACTCCTGATTTCCAGTGATGGGCAAATTGCTTTAAACCCTTGGAGCTTCAGTTTCCTTATCTATAAAAGTTGGCATACGAAGGCCGCCCACACCATTGCAAACATGGGCTTTCTAAGTAGTTGACAACCAGGATGCAAATCCTGGCTCTTCTCTCACTAGGCGTTACTGGGACAAACTAATTAATGAACATTGCTAGCTTTGGAGTCCTCATTTGACAGGTTGTCACGCACAATGGATGGTTTGACATTACACAAAGGCACCCAACAAAAGAGGCAAGGGAGAGCCGAAATCCTCTGCTTGCCTAGCCACGTGACCAGAGTGGGGTTTTACCCACTAAGTCGCCATCTTCTCTCAACCATGCTCCTAGCCTTAGGAGGCACTCTCCTACTTCACTCAAAGCATTACGTGGGCTAACTCCAGCCCTACACCTGTCTCATTTTGTACCCGTCCGACTTTGAGGATTAAACGAGATGTGCATAGCTACAGTGCCTGCCCGTGCTGGTGCACCCCAAGTAGGTTTGGGCTAGGACACTGCACTTCTCCTGACCAATCACCTCCTTTCCACACTCACTGCCAGTGCCAAAAGTGGTCCAGCTTCTCACCATTTTGCCACAGCAGCTTCTGTGGCTTCCCAGAAGCTTTCCTGCTTTTTTTGTAGCCGTAATTCATTCTCATTTATTGTGCAAGTGTGAAAACGATGTGTCATGCCTGCCAGGGTCCTACCATGGCTTACCCAGATCTCCGAGTGTGGCTTACAGGGTCTCTGTCATCGGCGCCCGCCCAGCTCCACCAGCCCAGGCCCTCTGCTCTGCAGCCACTTGCCCGACACGCCTCCCTGCCTCCGTGCCTTTGACCCAGTGCGTGTCCAGAATGCCTTTCCAGGCACTTCCTCTTCCGGAGCAGCGGCTACTCACTCTTCAAGATTCGTCTTTCACCACGCATCTCCAGATGCTTGCCCCAAGCCAGCCCTTTGACCCCTGCCCACTCCTACCTTAAAGTAAGTTGCCCAAAGTCACACGGTTAGTAAGTGAAGTTCAGATTTGAACCTCGAGCTACCTGACTCCAATTTCATCCCTTCTTCCATTGTGCTGTTCTGCTTCCTTTTATACACCAAACTCTATTCCGATTAGTTTAACAATGCCTCTGATTTCTAGTCATGAAACAGAGCTCAGCTTGGGCTAACTTGAGCTGAACCAACTTTCTTTAGAAATTTGGTTTTTAACCTCTAATATCTAACCCATCACACAGCACTAGGATTGGTGACTTTTCTCATTTGTCTCTTCACCCAACTGCTTGAAGCCTGAGTAGAAAACGTCCCATTCGTGGGTACCCCAGGTATGGCTGTGGGTCAAAGGAAGGGGGTGCATTATGGTGGGGTCAAGGAGGAAATAGATAAAAAAGTGTTTTATTAGCTATAAAGCTCTACTAAGGGATAATTTTGTTGCCTCACATTTTCTTGATTGCACACCCAGGGCATCATTCTTCTTCCCTGCAGGGCCCACAATCCCAATACACGTGAAGAGAAAATCTTGGAAATCACCTGTTCAGTGAAGAAGTGAAAAGTCACAAATTTCCATAGATTACACTTAATATTAAAGATGTTAAGCTCATTAAGATCAGGGACTATGTCTTAAACATTTTGCATCTCCAAAAGCACCTAATACAAAATAGGAGCTCCCCAAGTATTGACAGTTGACGATCTTGTGTAAAGTTGTATATGATTTATACCAGAATTCTAATATTGTGCTATTTTCCAAAAGTCCTAAGATACAGATTCAGATTCAAAGGCCAACTACAATTAAACAAAACAAAAACAAAAACAGTGTTGTTTGGATAATTTGGTAGCCTAGAGGCCATAAAGGACAGAGAGAGAGAGAGAGAGAAAGAGAGAACACAACTGCCTTTCAAGGAAAAGAATTGGGAAGCTCTAGACTTTTTAACAAATATGTATCCCTAAAAGCTCTTACCTTTAAGGGAAAAAAATTAAGAAAGTTTTAGACTCCCTGCAAACAAGATATTAAATGTTTTGAAAGATTTGGGGGAAAACACCTTGTGGAATAAGAGAGCAGAATGTCATTACTCAGGCGGGCGAGACTGTGACCTGTATTACCAGCCACAGGGAAGGGAAGTTTGGGGTCTTGAGATGTGCACGTGGCCATGAGCAGTGGCCCCCTGAGTGAGTCAGGGGTACAGTGCTGAGGACCCCACTTGTCAAGGTCAGAAGGATGTGCAGGAGCGCAGACCACAGCCTGGAGTCTGCTGGCTAAGCCAGTCAGGCAGTCTCTTCTTCTGGGACTCCCAAGGAGATGCTGCCAGCTCCCACGTGGAAGGAAGCACTGGCATCCACAGGAGGAAGGAGGTTCAGATTTCAGTTGCAGCTTTTCTATGGCCAAGGGAACACATGTCAAAGATGGTGGGCAGGCTACTCTAGGAGATGCACACGGGAGGGGAGGCTATTCAGACATACAACATTGGGAATCTGGGCTGCTTGAAAAGGCCCTAGGAACCCTATGTCTAAAGAAAGATTGCAAACTCAGGGCCACAGCATACAACCAAGCAAACTGCGCAGTGCTGACACCCAGAAGTACCATTCACATTGACTGCACCCTCTGGAATTGTGCAGTGCACAACTTGTATGACTGTACATCATGGCCTTGAGTCATATTTTCCTGGGAGAACTGTCCCCCTGTGAGGTGGCAGGCCATCAGAGCTACTGTGCTGTGTTGGGATGGTGCTTCCCTGCCTAGTCCATGACCTGTAAGTGAATTGCAGGAAAATTAAGTCACTGAGGGTGAGGGATTTAAGAATCTGCTATGGCTTAATAACATTCTCAGCTCCGATTTCTCAGAAATGAACTTTCCACTGATAGGAAGCTTTCCTGCAGGAGCCTGTCCTGACCTAGCAGATCATGTTGACTCTTGTCACGACCCAGGATTGGCACCAAGAGCACCCAAGTGGATGTAGTAGGAATGCCAATGTTTGAGAATCAAGAAAATCCAGGAGCCTTTCTCTGAAGAGAACTTGACAACTGCCATGTGACTCCCCCTAGCTGCATTCCTACATGGCAAGACTTTCCATCACCATGACACAAACGAAGAAGTTGATGCTACTTAACTCATTTGCTCAAAGCCGCACAGCCAAACACAGTGAAGTCCAACCTGAGCCTCACGGTACCTGGCGTCATTTCTTTCTTCCTACGGTGCTATTCTGCTGCCTCCTATAATCAAAGTAGATTCTGATTAGTTTAACAGTGCTTCTGATTTCGATTCATTAATTAGAGCTGAGGTTAAATTGGGCCCAAAGTTTCCGTCCAGATATCCATGGGTAATCTACCATCTGCTGGTTAAGAATAGTCAATGTTTAAAGGTAAACAAAAGTATCCACTGTCTCCCAGACCTCTCACGTCTACTGCAGCAACTATTTCATTTGGGCTTTAACTAGTGCTGCATTTGCAGTTCCACCTCAAGCCTGTCAGATGTACCTGCTTCATCTCCTGACCGCGGAAACATGCAAGAACCTCCTTGGGCTGGAATATCGCTCTTCTCCTTCCAGGTCACAGTGACTATCACAGCAGTGATAATGATAGCATTTTTTTGACATGCATCCTTTTTACCCGCTGGTATTCAAAATCACTTTAACTTAAGTGGTTGAGGAAAACTCTGAAGAGTTGCCACAGTTTAAATAAAATTTAGTAGGAAACAAAATAGCAAAAGAAACCGTCTTAATTTAACATACAAAGAGCTATATTTCAGTTCTATCTAATTAGCAGTGTTCAATATTATTAAAATCTGTTGACAAAAAAGTAGCAGATGCTCCATTTTCCTTGATGTTAATTAATGAAGTTTTTACCTCTAAAAAATTTGGAGAAACCGGATCTTTTATAATCAAATCACTTTCTTTTCGCCTACACAAAATCTACGTCTGGAAAAACATGTAAGTGTGTCAATATTCAAAAAGGATAATTATCCTCTGAGTTCTCTAGAGCTACATTTCTCTTTCTTCGTGTTCCAACTCCAAATAGACACCAGTTTCCACCGAGAAAAACAGGGATAATAATGACATGGTGGAGACTATTAGATATCTCAGGCTAATTCTTTTGTGGCAGGGGTGGCTCATTGGCAATGCTTATAAAATTAAAAGATTCTAATAGTCCTAACAAGGTACTCTACTAATTTTCAACCCATAGAGAATAATTTTTGTGAGTGTTGACTTTCTAGTTTCCTTATCCATGGAAAATTTCAAACATACACAAAAGTAGAATAATGTGGTGAAGTACCAATGACACATTCCCCATTTGCAACAATTAAACGACTCCTGGGCATTTTTACTTAGTTTATAACTCTGCCCACTTCCCCGTCCCCACGTTATATCACTTTATGCATAAGTATTGCAGTGTGGATCACTAAAGATAAGGGTTCTTAAACACAAGCAAACCAGTTCTGTTGCATCTTGTAAAAGTGACATCGATTTCTTAATGTTAGTGTGTAAATTTCCCTGATTACCTCTTCATTTTGAGGAGTTGTTTGGTTTCTTTGACTCAGAAGCCAAACAAAGTTTATAGATTACATTTAGTAATCTATAAACTAGACCCGAATCTTCCATGTTTACAGTAACAAATATTTACTTCTTGCTCATGTTACATGACCTGGCTGGGCCGGGCTTGGCTGGGTACAGCCCCACGTGTCTCTGGTCCTGGAGGCCTGGCCGAAGGAGCAGCTCCTCTGTAGGGCTAATTGTTCTCCAGGTGCAGGGAGGACCAAAGAGACAATGCCAAACCATGCAAGCACATGGAAGGTTTTTGCTTGGACTCAATGCCCATCCCTTCCGCTCCCATTTCAGTGACCAGAGCGAGCCAATGACCAAGCCCAAATTCAACTGGCTCCCAAGCCAAGGCCAAAGATACTTGCTCCACTGGAAGTGGGTGGGTGGGGAAAAGGGAGTTTCCGTGACCACCGAAGGTTACTTGACCTCGTACATGAAGACATCCCAGAACAAAGGATCAAAGCATCCTGGTTATTCACACTGAGAAAGGCCCGTTTCCACCCTCCCCTCAAAGCCCATCATTTTACAACCGAAGTATCAAAACTGGAATTCCAAGGTCTAGGTCCCCTCACTCCCCAGCACATGATGGAGAGGAGCCTAAGCCACATGCCACCCCTGGATGGGGCTCAGTACTCATCCTCCTCACCTCAGTTCATCGTTTCTGGAGCTCCACAGGGTGTTAGTAGATGCTATGAAAATAAAAAGTGGCTTTCATGGAAAACTACTGGACTAAACCAAGGTTAACCAGTTTTCTTGGTCGTGGGTTTTCTCACAGACATTAATATGGTCTATGCATGTAAGTCTCCAAGGTGGGAGTAGGCAGCACTTCTCAGATTTATTTTCTCACAGAATTGTTTTCGGAGCATCTTGAGGAAGTAGCATCCTGAGGAAAGTCTTTGGGAAATGTTAGCCAATCTGAATGATGCACCATCTTTCACAGCATCTGACGATTTCTGAAGTGCCTCCAATTCGAAGCTTGCTGACTGTGCTGTTAGTCCCACACCGACCTGGCTGCATCACCAGGGCTGCCTTTCAAAGAACACTGAGGCCTGAGTTTTCCTCAGATTTCAGATGCAGATTTAACGGCCGGGTGTGGGCCCTGGGACACAGGCGTTGCATGAAATCTTCTCCAGGTTATACCAATGGATCCCTGACCTAAAAAACTGTCCATTTCTTGTTAATTTGCTTCTTGCTACACATGTGACTAGCGAGCTGCTTACTTTATCCTCTCTGATGTTCCCATGTCCACACATCAGAAGACAGCCTTAGCTATCCTAGCTTAGTTTTTGGTCATTACTTAAACCAAACGGACTTAAGCCACCTCAAGGCCTGTGACACTGCTTCCAAACTTGGCTGATCATAATAATTAACTAGAGCACTTTGAAAAACGCATATTCCTGGGCCTCAGCTCCAGACATCTGACCCAATGGGTTGGTGGTGGTGGGACACCAGGGAATCTGCATTTTCCCAGAGTTCTCCAGGTGCCCGTGATTAGTCAGCTTCAGCCCCCACCGGCCCTTCCGACCCCAGCCTCGCCTTCCTGCCATCACTGGAAGGCAAAATCACTCTAATCCTGGCACAGGATTCTAACGTGGAAGCCTCACAGCTTTGAACTTACAGACTCTTATTTACATAAATCCAAAGTTTTAAAAACTTAAGTAGTATTATCTTCCAATGCCATGTCAATCAGTGGTAAACATTGGTGACCGGTGCTTCATGGTAACATTATAAAGTTGAAGACGTGATGTTTTGGTAAATTTAAGGGGAAAAAATGGCAAAAAAAAGTTATGATTTTCATCATATTTTTCTTGCTAATAACTATTAAAATACAGTTGACCCTTGAACAACATGGGTTTGAACTACGCTGGTCCACTTACATGCAGATTTTTTTCAACCAAACGTGGATCAAAAATACAGTATTCCTGGCATTCAAAACCCAAGTATCTGGAGAACTGACTTTTTGTATATGTGGGTTCCACGGGGCGGCATGTGTGGATTTTGGTATATGCGGGGATCCTGGAACCAGTCCTTGGCATATGACAAGAAACGACTGTAAATGTCAGATTAGCCTTGAATCAGAAGACAGTTGGCTCAGGAAAGCAATTTATTTGGGGAATTTCTATAAATTCCTGTCCCAGAAGGAAGTAACAGACACAACACCAATAATTACAGTAGCATAAATAAGAATTATCCAATGGATATGAATCAAGTTGGTAAGAGTATCTAATTCAGACTGAGAGAGGAAGTCAAGAAGGGCTTTCCCAAGCAACTGATATTTGAGATGAGTTCTCAGCACATACTGGAGGTAGCTTGATGAGGAGAGGGCTAGCACTATGGGCACCACGTGTAAAAGACGAGAAAAGATTATGGCAGAGTCGAGGAAAAGCTGGTAGAACTTAACCACACTATGCTTTGATATTTTCATCCATAAAAGGGAATAGCAATGGTACATGTTAGAGGAGTCGTGAAGATTAAATTACATGCTTAGCAGAGAGCATTTAAAACAAAGCCAGTCAAGTACCAAGCACTCGGTTACTTGTTAGCTAGTGTTATCTGTGGCTTGTTCTCTATGGCATTAGAATGAATGAGGAAGGATGCAAATATGTAATGCAAACATCATTTTTATGAAAGTCTCGAATCAAAAACTTCAGAGAATGATATTATTAAAAACAAAAACAAACCGTGCGGCATTAAACATCACTAAACTGCAGGGGCAAGAAGTGACAGTCTGTACTGTTTTTAAAAATTGAACTTTTTTTTTGTTTCACGGACTGACATGTCTGTGTGAGAGTTCAGATGCGACTCATGGCACGGAAGTGACATTGGCTGCGCCTCTGATCTCCTCTGCCTGAAGAATGGGAGTTAGTGTTGAGTGCCGGCGGGGGCCTCTCCTTCCCGAGTCGGGAGGGGAAGGAGGGGAGAGGCCAGGGCTGTCTGTGCACAGGCAGCAATTACGCTCTGAAGCCCAGAGCCTGACAGTCGCTGCTCCTGGGCAATCGCCACGCTTCCTGCCGCGGCCGCTGAACGCCGCAGAGGTGACGGCACCTGCAGCGAGCGCGCGAACAGGTGGTAATTATGACTGACACGGCGCCGGCCGCGCAGACATGCGACCGCGGGACGAAACACGCAGCCAGCTAACAAGGGAGCGGTGGAAGGTTTTCTCGCTGGCACTGTGTCTCCTGTCTGACACTTCTGAAATTGGAGGGAGGCGGGGAGGCATCGGAAGGCTTGGTATTCAGAGGGATAATAGGCCGGCGGCTGAAGGGAGGATGCTTAACATTTGTTCCTCTTGCAGCGATTAGATCAGCCACTGTTTTCATGTTGATTTGTCCACAGTGCTCTTTGCCGGCGAGTCTTCCCTTTGAAAATGTGTCCTTTGGATTCTTTCTTTGATACAGTGCAGCTTTCACGCACACCCTGCATTTTCAGCAATTTTCAAACTGTTCGTGTATTTCTGGATATCACAGTCAGACTATATACAAAAGAGGTTTGACAGTATGGGCCATTTTTTCCCCCCTCTGCCTTCAAGGTCCCGTGGACATACTTTGCCCCATTCTGAAGATAAGGGAAAGAAACCCGGGGGCGTGTTCTCCCACCAGTACTTCTGCTGATTCGTGTGAAGTTAGTGGATGTCCCCTCGAGGCATGTCGACTGCTAAGTCTGAAAAAAATTAGTTAACAAATTCTATAATACCCCGTAAGTGCATTTAAAGATTATCATACCAGAGTCCTTCCCCATACTAGTTTTCCTTTAACAACATTTTTGTCTTCCCATCCTCTGTGCTAGTTTGACTGGCTTGGCCACTTCTAAGCCGTCACTCGTTGGTCTCGAAGCTGCGTGACTGGACTCCTGCTTCTATTCCAGGGTCCCCTGCAGCACACCCACGGGCTGAAGACAATGGTTCTCGTGTCTCCTTTGAAGAATTAGACTTAATCCCATCTGCATGGAAACATGACATCAACAGCTATGTGGAGGAAGCGTAAGTGTGTCTTTGGGCAAGAACAATAGTTTATTAATCCTTTATCATTTTGGGGTGCCTGCCCTGAGAATGATCCATTTAAAAATCTACCTGAAATAATTAGCATATGTTTGTCCCAGTAATTGTGATAGTTGAAATATAATTTAATTCTTTTCCAATTCAATTTGGAACTTTCTGTCCTGTGGGTGCATCACATCACAGTGAAAAAAATAAAAAGACATATGTTGACAGCTTTGTGTGGGGTCATGTGGCAAAGGGGTCACACTAGCCCATGGGCTGTGAGCAGTTTGTAGATTCATCCAAATGAAACTCCAATTTCTTACTGTGAACTGTAAGCACCAAATCGTTTCTGCAAAACATCCCTTGAATTATTCTTTTCTTTAGGTTCTTATGGGGTGGTGCTTCTCTGAGTCCCCTCCACCCCTGTTCATCCTTCCTTTTCCACCCACCAACTCTCAGTACAGTTTCTCACTCTTTCTTTAGTATTTAGCTTTATTCTCTCTAAATCAACTTCATTATCTACCTTCTATCGCTTGTATAAAGGTCACCCCCAAATTTCCAACTTAAACCTGACATACAAACTGGCCTTCAATTGGATATGTTTCCTTTATCTCGGATAAACATCTCCAAAAAGTTCTCAAGTGTCCCAATTGTCACTCCTACCTGAAATTAGTTCAGTCTGCTGGTTCTACTATTTTCCCATATTCTTTCAAGCTTACGACTATTGGCGCCACCTTTGATTCTTCCTGTTATTTGATTCTTCTTTTCTTATGCTTACTGCATCAGGGGTTTGTAGTTCAAAAGGAACTTAGGAATCAAGACCAATACTTCTACAACTGAGAAAACTGCAGCCCAAATAAAGTCCATTGTCAAAGAGAGCCCCACCCTCGCAGACCTGGCAGCAGAACTGACACTCATTCATCCACATGGAAGCAACTCCAGAACACATACGGTGGGCCAGGAGCTGTCCTAGGTGCTGTGCATACAAACAGCCATGTGAATCCCTGACTTCTCAGTGCTGAGGCTCTACTTAAGAAGGTAAGTCGCAATCAGACAACCAAAGAATAATTGCTATAAGGACAGCAATGAATTGGGGCAGGGGATTGCTATGGGAGCTCTGGGTAAGGATATCTGACGGTGGGGAAGTAAAGGGTCGGCCAAGACAGAGGCCGGAACTCACTTTTCTCTTTCCTCTGAACCATCCCTTAAGCCACTGCTAGACAGATCTTCCTAGCACAATACAATTAATGTGACAGCTCCAAAATTTCTCAGTGACAATTAATACAGGATTTACATAACTGACCATGTCTTTATTTTTATTGTATCTTTATTTTGGTATGACTTGAAGTTGCATTTTATACAGCCATTTTGTTGAACAAGCATCTATATGCTGCAAACAAAAAACAACTTTATATTTTCTACTACATTCCTTTCAAATTAGTTCCCTGGCCCTATTTTTTCCTGACCCTGAATGAAATGTCCATCCCTCTTTTAGGGTCAAACTGCCCCTTCTGGTGGCCTTGTTAGGAAAGACATCTTTTAAGATGGCTCCAGGTTGGTTCCTTCTGTGGGGCCCTTGTCTTGTCTAGAGATGGGCCTGTTGCCCTGCCACCAGAGGTGTGTCTCTCGGTGGGAACTCAGGCTCCTCCTTCTCTGCCAGCTTCCACCAGCAGGCACCTTTACAGAGTCTTTGGGTGCTCCAAACTCCAAAGGACATGGCAAGCTCACTGCTTGTTCTCTTAAAGCTCCCTCCTCCAGCTGGCTTCAGGGAAGGGGACACATGCCCTTCTCACTGCTGGGGGTGGTGGAGGATGTACAACACATGGCCAACCTTTCCCACATCTCTTTTTTGAAAGGCTGGAATCACAATTCCCCATCATGCAAAAGATTGTCTTGTGAACAGCTTTAGATTGGGAGACACTTGACACCTATCATATTGTCTTAAACGTTTGAGGCTTCAACAAAATAAAGCAGAGATCTCAGGACAAATCATACTGAGCATCCTATCACATAGGAGGAAATCTAGTCTAACCAGAAGAGACATAGGGGACTCCTGTTTTTACCTATTATTGGGGATGAAATCATGTTGAGGGTAACAAAAATGCCCTCCCACCACCACCCTTGGGCAGCTCTTGATGCAGGACTCAACATCAGTTCCATAACCCACTTGGTGAGAAAACCACAATGGCCTTTTCTTATCGAAAACAAAGTTCGAGGAGCAAATTATTTAGTTGAATTTTGGGGGCTTATATAATTCAATGAGACCCATTATCCAAGTTTATTCCCTACTTCTCCACAACATGAGTCTTCTCCTTTTTTGTTGAATTAAATGTAATATAAATTAGCCGAATGTACATACCAGGACCTTTCAAAATTCCTACCTCTCTGATTTGTCTTCAGATTCACGATGGATACCATTTGCTAATAAGTTAATAAAGGATGGATAAAATGCCTTTATTCAAACCAGTAGTCATCAGATTCCAAGAACTAATAACATGGACTTTTATAGGGTTTTTTACTGGACATTTTTTAGATCCAGGCAATCAAAAACAGCAGTTTCCAGAGAAGTATTTTGGGGCCAGGGCTCCCAGCAATGGGATTCCAAGGTCACACTCATGGCCTATACAGCAGGAACATACAAATGATTGGCTTAATTAGGTAGATGTCCTTACGTCATTAATGTTAGAGGAGAATTTGAAGCCGGATCAGTGAGAGACCAAATTCTCCCTTTATTTTGTTTAATGATTTTGAAGTACATGAAAAGTGGGCCATGAAAAACACTGTAGGTGAGGTATCGGAATGCAATTATAATTCTCAGCTTCAAGGAGACACATCCCAGGCTTAAAACTAGTGAGGAGCCAAGAGTGAGTTGAGACAAAAAGGGTTGAAGTCCCTTGAGTTCTAAAATTCAAACCATATATTAAATACAATAAATTCCATGCACTCGAAAATCACAAAAGGCCTCAAACATTTTAATACAGGAGAGTTCATGATAAGTCAGGGTGAAAGCGTGGAGCAGCAGCTCCCCGTGAGCAGAGGGCCCGCTGCCCCAGCCCCGACAGCCAGAGCTGCCCTCGCGGCCTCTGCCTCCTCCCTTCAGCTGGGCTGTCGAGGCCACCGGCGCACATGCCGTTACCCTGCGTCCCCTCACACAACATGGCTCAGGAGCTCTAAGAAAAGAAACTTTAAAGTGCATAAGTCAAGGACAGAAAAGCTTCTCAGACATCAAATGGACATGATTTTCAACTCAAAGAATCAAATATAAATGACGAGCCAGAGGAAATACTCATTAAAACAGAAAAGTAAGGGAAAGCAGTCTGCCAGTTGTAATCATCTTGCTTGGTACTACCCCCAAACATTTGGAAAGGTATCTAGATCTTCTATGGAGAGAAGCCACTGTCTACATTTGCTTAGTACTAGTGAAACCTACGTTTCTATTTTTCCCTAAAAATGAGGAAGTTGTATTTAATTAAACGAGGGGGCAAGGGAGAGTAAACTCACAGTTCTTTTTGTTTTTGTTTTTGAGACAGAGTCTCACTCTCTTGCCTGGGGCGAGTGCCATGGCGTCAGTCTAGCTCACAGCAACCTCAAACTCCCGGGCTCCAGCAATCCTACTGTCTCAGCCTCCCGAGTAGCTGGGACTACAGGCATGCACCACCATGCCCGGCTAATTTTCTCTCTATATATTTTTAGCTGTCCAGTTAATTTCTTTCTATTTTTGGTAGACACGGGGTCTCGCTCTTGCTCAGGCTGGTCTCGAACTCCTGAGCTCAGAACGATCCGCCCGCCTCGGCCTCCCAGAGGATTACAGGCATGAGCCACAGCGCCCGGCCACTCACAGTTGTAGTTGAAGGGACAGTTGAATCAAAGTTAAGTCTCAAGTCAGACAAGAGGATAACACAGGAAGAGCAGGTCTTGGAATCAGT